>CM059228.1:18504412-18659412 GCA_030347435.1 Clarias fuscus
TAATGGAAACCATGCCCTCCTTTTCAGAACGTCCTCCGTTCTTTCTCCTAGTCTATAATTGCCCGTAAAAGCAGTAAAGAATCCTAGAGAGGGGGAAAGAGAGAGGGAAAGAGAAGCCTCCACTGGGTGACAGGTCTTCCTTGGCCGTGAAATTCCCAGTGCGATAATTTGTCTTTATGTTGACGGCCTGGTAGCCCCACGCGACGTGGCTACAATAGGAAGGAGGGATGGACCTGTTCTCATCATCCTCCATCTCTCTGGCCCTCTTGACACTTCTAACCCCCCCCCCTCCCCTTTTTCCTCCACTAACACCCTTACACCCATCACCACCTCCTCTCATCCTAACACAGTATGCAGTCTCCTCTCTCACACCATAACCTAATAATAGGGCTTGTCACACGCCTTGTCCTGGCTACCTTTCCCCCCCACCCCCAGTGCAAAGAAAAATGCAAAGACTCCATTGTAGTCATTAATTTTCCCATCCTTTAGAGCTGATCTTGGGCCTCTGCAGTTTGACCTGCCTCACAGGAGACAAGAGCAGGAATCTCTGTCTCTTTCACTCGACAATGGCATTCCTACTCTTTTTTTATAAAGTCACATGCTGTGTTTGTGTGTGTGTGTGTGTGTGTGTGTGTGTGTGTGTGTGTGTGTGTGTGCGCGCATGCATGCATGCCTGTTTATAAATGACAATTCAAAGAAAGAAAGAAAGAAAATGCAGCACCTCCACCGATATTAGTGATAAAAAAAATTCCCACACGTAAATATAAGTATATGTGCATATGGGTAAAGACGTATTCCCTTGTGAATGCTGTGTAAGTGGGAGATCATTCTAATCGTTTAGATCTCTAAGAGGTCATACATCACAGACTCAGACAGGTGTGTGTGTGTGTGTGTGTGTGTGTGTGTGTGTGTGTGTGTGTGTGTGTGTGTGTAAGGTTGCATGTATCGGGTGTGAACATGCTTAATTATTTGTCATGTAATTAGTTAGCAACATGTCAAGGCTAACTCGGAAACCAGCCAAGGCAGGGAGACATGAATACTTAGGGTCTTCATAGACAAACACTCAAGCGCATGCACTGATCAGCCATACCGTTAAAAACATTGATATTAAAACCTCCTAGGATTTAGGTTTCATTTGTGCAACCAAAAATGGCACTGACCCCTCAGGGCATGCAGTCCATGAGACCTCTGGGGGTCTGCTGTGGTGTCTGGTGGAGGATGCTTTGGGTGCTGTGGGTTGTGGGATGGGGCATCTATGGACCAGATTAGTTTTTCCGACATTATCCATCTGTACTTGATCAGATTGGGGTGTAGAAGATCTGGGGGATCTTGGGTGTTCTGATATCTTTCTATCATGGATGGCATTGTCTTTTTTGGCAGTTTGTGCTCCATTGGCTTTTCTGTGAGATCGAACCAGTTGGTCGCCATAGGCATAAATGACCTTTGGGTGGCCATGAACTTGTCACCAGCATACTAGTATATAATTGGTATATTAATGTTATTCAGTTCATCTGGAAATGGTGCAAATTGTATGACTGGTGGATGTGTACAATAAACAAACATGAAAAACAAATGTTGTTGTATTTAAAAGTGACTATGTTAGTCTTGTGTTGGAACACATGACCTCCTAACCATGGTTCAATCAATCAAGCGACAACGCCATACTCATGTTCACAAAGCCACACCTCCCATTCATATCCTGATTACAAAGCAACAAAAGCATACCTTCCATCCATGCTCATGTTCTCAAAGCCACGCCCCCCCATCCATACTCATGTTCTCAAAGCCACGCCCCCCTATACATGCTCATGTTCTCAAAGCCACGCCCCCCATCCATACTCATGTTCTCAAAGCCATGCCCCCCATCCATGTTCATGTTCACAAAGCCACGCCCCCAATCCATAATCATGTTCACAAAGCCACGCCCCCCATCCATGTTCATGTTCACAAAGCCACACCTTCCATCCATACTGGTGTTCACAAAAGCACAGGTTCCATTCTGTCCATGTGCTAGATATTAGCATCAATCCTACCATTATCACGCTATCTAAGAAATAAAGACAAAAGCTAGGTGAGTAAACCGTAGCATTTTTTTCTTCCCTAGTGTTATAGAACCTTCCTAGCTGAAATCAGCGGACATCTGTATTCATGTGAATTTTCTACAGCAACTTGTATCATGAGCTGCATTTGAAGCGACAACTACTAGTTGATCTATTTAGATGACCAAAGAATTAAAGTTTCATGTAGAGTCAAAGTTGTTTGGGGCATATTTATGAAATGATTGACAGGAGGTGGTGATTGTAGGCCATTTTTAATACTAATAAGAAATGTGTATAACATGATGGTTGAATGCGCACACTCAGACTGTTCATTCTGTGTTTATCGAGGACCATGTCTTGTTTTTCTTTTTTAAATGTTTTCAAACCTTATATCTCAGACGTCAGGACCAGAGCTCCACCATTCAAACGCTGAGACGTAGCATTATGGACTTTGAATGTAAAATGTCTTTTTTTATTTTTAAACCAATTGAAGATAAATCCTACACTGCTGTAGCATCGCATTTGTTTGTGTAGATCCACTGTGTTCCTGCTGATTGAGCAGCTTGTCAATAGCATGAGAGAAGCTGGAGCCATGCTGGCTGTGTCTTTGGACCCGTCTTTAAATTCAGCTGCTATCAGCCATTTGCCAGCTGTCTGTCCTGCAGAGAAAAAAAATGCTGCTTTCTATAAACATGATACTGCTGAGAGAGAGAGAGAGAGAGAGAGAGAGAGAGAGAGAGAGAGAGAGAGAGAGAGAGAGAGAGAGAGATCTGTTGCTGGCAGGTTCTCGGGCCCTTGAGAGTCAGTGATGGTAAAACCAAACATACAGTCAAATGTCCTTTCAGTCCACTCTTGGTGCCATGCCAATGCACAGCAAGCTTGTTTAAGCCACGTTTGTCCACTTTTGAAAATTTCATCCATGTACTGTACATCAAAAGGTCTGGAATGAATCAAAGTGAATTTTGTGATTCACAAGTGTGCGTGATGTCATGTGATCTTGGTAGGCATTATTCATATTTGGTGCTTTTATACCATCTTTAAGCCAGAAGGGTTAAAGTGACATTTAACAAATTAGTCAAGTGTAACAGTTCATGAAGATTTGATTTAAGCTGCTTATTAATAAGCGTAATTAGTCTCTTATTTACTGTGCTCCCTGTATAGTGCTCTATATAGGACAGCTTATTTACCTGTTTGTTTGTTTTTTTGGTTTGTTTGTAAGTTCATTCATTCGTATTTTTCATTAGGCGTACAGTAACACTTTTCCATCACCCAAGGTTTTGTTATAAAGTAGGCAACACAATGTATAACTAACTACTACTACTACTAATTAGAATAATAATAATAGAGATATATGTGTATACTCTTTTCAATCTACATCCATTTTAAATCCATTAAAAATCAACGGTAGTTTCCAAATAAAATCCATGAATTTTCCATATTGCTTATTGTGTGAAAGTCAGGGTGGCCCGGAGCCCATCCCAAGGAACTCAGAGCAAAAAGCAAGGTACACCTTGAATGGGGTGCCAACCCAACATTGGACATAAGCCCACACACATGCACATACATCACATACATCAAATGGACAATTTGGACCACCAATCAGCCTACACAACATGTTTTGGGACTATTGGAGGAACCTAGGGCACCAGGAGGAAACCCACCCCAAGCACTTGGAAGAACATGCAAACTCCACACTCACAGGACCCTCAACCCTGGAAGTAAAATTCTTAGCAGTAAATTGGGACAACTGAAAAATGAAAAACAAAAATCAAAAGGCAATGCTTTTAAAAAATTGTTTCATCCCAACATGATACCAATATATACAAGTTGTTGGAAAAATGGAATATTTAAGCTCCAATCAGTCCAGACTAATGCTCAGTCGTGAACAGTGCCAGACGTTAGCAAGAACGCACGTTTGGATCGAAAGATCAAGTGGAGAACAATGTTCTGGGTAATTAGAACCAAAATGCTTAATTTATTGATCCTGCAAGAGACATTTACATCAGCCAGATGAGGATGGGATCCCTGTTGAGTCTGGTTCCTCTCAAGGTTTCTTCCTATTACCATCTCGGGGAGTTTTTCCTTGCCACCGTCGCCCTCGGCTTGCTCATCAGGGACAATCTTATCATTTTGATTCATACACATTGCATACAAACTTACTTCTTTTATTGTGTAAAGCTGCTTTGCGACAATGTCAATTGTTAAAAGCGCTATATAAATAAAATTGACTTGACTTGACATTTATATCATCGTTTTTTTTTTTTTTAATGAGTCAAACCTTTAAACCAATTGTTTATTCTAAACCCTCTAATTCAAAGCATTGCTTGTTTGTGAATGTCGCAAAATGTCGTTATATATAATTAACTTACCAAATGTGTGTACAATTCCGAACACTTGTTATATTTTTCTGTAGACATTTAAAAATAAAACTCCTGGATTGTTAAGTAGAAAAAGAAGGGCAAGAAAATCGTAAGGGCAAGTTTTCATTTGAGTTTCATTATGATCAAAATCTCTGCTTTTTCCAATTAGACATAGATTTTTGTTCCCCTAGTTGCACTTTGTATTTAATCCTTAGTCCGATTTTCCTTTTTCTTAAATGAGCCTCTTGCTTGAAGTTCAACCCCTCAAGTCCGAGCTAATTATTCAGTTATTCCTGTTAAACCATATGATCCAGTAACAGCTATGAATTATTCAATAGCTGCATTAGAACTAATAGGAAAATGTGTGTTACAAGAAATAGGAATGTACAGTACAGTATGCCTGGATCTGCTGATAGATCCTGGGAGTGTTAAGGGTTAATCAAAATGAAGGGTCAATTCACGAACATTTAGATAGCAGTCGAAATACGTTCCTGTAGAGACTATGCAGAAATCAAAACTCTCTCCGTACATCACATCAGTTTGAATAACCTGCCTTCATGTCTTTTAATGACTTAATGACTCTCGGCTGGAGGACTATATCTAACACACACATGCACACGCACACACACATCATGACCACCACTTAATCTGGGCCACTCTTCTAACCTAATGAATTAGCTAATTAATCAGACTCGACCCTCTCCTGCTCCTCAAGTGCTTGTTTATATAAGAGACACGAGCTCTGACCTATCTCCCTCAAGGGCCATTTGCGCCATCTTCAACCCGTAACATTAAATAAATATCATTTTTCTCAGCCGTATTAATGCCACAGTAATTAGCCACAGACTCCCTAAGCGCGCACACACACACACACACACGCTCTGCTTTGATTTGAACTGGTGTGCAGAGGAGGTCCATCGGAGGATCAGGACAGCGTCCTTGTCGTTATCCCAGCGCTCTCGATTTAAAAGCAGGCCCAATTTACACACTTTTTTCTTATCTTTATGCCTCGCAGGGACAAAGCTCATTTTGGAACGAGAGTAAGGAAAGGGAAAAAAAAAAAAAAAAAGGAGGGTATCTGCGCTCATCTCGTCCATTTCTGTATTCATTCCTTCGCTGTCCAATGGTGAGCGTTATCGGGGCTGATGCATCGCCACCACATGGCTGCCATTTTCTATTTCTTTATTACTTTATTTCATTCACTTCAGCTTTTTCATTCTCTGACAGATTGCGCGATCCATTTGATTGTTTCATTCATCTGGACCTCTGGGTGCAAACAACCGTTACAGTCAATATTGGAAAAATTGGAAACGCTCAGCAATGGCACCCCTCTCCTTCTCTCTTTTACTACCCCCCCCCCCCCCCCCCCCCTTTTCTTTCTGTTTTTCTCCCTCTCCTCGGATCATAATAGTTCTGGAATGTTGGGATTGCTTAAATGGTTTCTCCCTTTGTGAGGGAATTAAATTCTGCATCTGCTTTCCGAGGCATTAATCTCGCCGTCTCACGTTCCGTCTGCTCTGATGTGTGCGTGGGAGATAATGGTTAAACGGGCTGGGGCCGGGCCGGGCCGAGCCGAGCCGAGCGGGCAGGCCCCCCGTTATTGCCTTTATAATTACATAATTAACTTTTTGTCTCTAATCGTTACGGAGGTAATGGTGCTGTTAAAACAGGGCCCGTGCCGCGCACAGAAAACTAAATCAAAAATCAATAATCCATACAATGCCATTACGAGTCCGCGAGGAATCGCAACAGAAGAGTGCTGTTTTCTTTTCTCTCTGGCTCATCCCTCCCCCCCCCCCCCCCCCCATCTGGAGTAAATGAAGCTCGCTTGAGTGTGTGGTGTTATCTGTTATAGGGAGAACGCGAACAGCTGGTAGAGAGAGACACGACGTGGCAACCGGGGGCACAGAGCGAGAGAGAGAGAGAGAGAGAGAGAGAGAGAGAGAGAGAGAGAGAGATGAATGTAAGGAGATGAGAGTACGAATAGAGTAAAGGAAGAGAAAAGTGTGGAAGAGAAAAAGAGAGGGCGAGTAAACGGGGATCGCAAATAGCTCAATAAATTACCTGTGGCCTTTCTCGCCACCCATTGTAGGCCGATTGACCCGCTCCGAATGAATTCCATTTCTCCCCATGGTTCCCTCCTTATTTCTAATTTACATTGTGATCATATATGTCTGAAAAATGATATCGTAAAAAAGATGAATGTACTAATTACCCGCTCTTTTATCTCTCTCTCCCCCTCACTCGCTCTCGTCTTCAAGCTCGAGGCCCGTCACAGCGTGTAAGTGCGTCGCTTATTTCATAGTGACAGGTGTAATGCATTCACAAAAGTGCATCATAAATACAGCAGAGGTTCAGCTTGGTCACCTCGAGCTCACCACACCTCTCTCTCTCTCTCTCTCTCTCTCTCATACACACACCAGCGTTCACACCACACACTCCGGAGTCAAACGGATGGTTGACAAACATTTCTCCGGTGACGAATTAGCCCTCATGGCATCAGAATAGAATGAGGTTTCTGACCTGGTCACTGAAGCATGATTATATTTCTACATATTCTGGCCATCGATTTCCCAACCTGAGAGCAGTGTGTACTGGAGCAGTAACCCGCTGTCTATAATGAGGAAGCACAGAGAGGCCGTAAACACACTTCGCGAATGAGGCTGAACAGAGTGTGGAAACGCCAGGAGCTGTCAGGTTTAAAGCAATAGCCCTCTTAGACTGAGGGAGAGCTGGCATTAACTCCACCACTAGAATTACTTTCTTTCTTTCTTTGGGTTGCACTTATTTTATTTTAAACCTTTATTTTAAACTTCTGCTTCTTAAACTCTAAAGAAGCCTGATTGTTCACGTTCATACTGTACATTTCACTCCATAGTATCATGTAAGGAATCAGACACATTTTTATTTCATAAGAAAATAACTAAATCAGCCGATGAATTTAATTCAAGGTCGGGTGAAAGAAGAGACAACAAGCATCAGCAAATTGAGCTTGTAAAGGGTGTACAGGTATGTGGAGCTTAACATTTTGCAATTTGGACATTAAGCGCAATTCCTTCTGAGAAACCTCTGTAGTCCATCTAGGGACCATAGGGGCCAGTAGTGACCATTGTATACATTCTTATTTTACAGCCGGGGTAGGACCGCCGGTCAACATTCACACATTATGAGCAATTTGGGAACACCAATCAGCCTAATCTGCATGTCTTTGGATTACGGGAGGAAACCGGAGTACCCGGAGGAAACCCACCACGCACAGGAAGAACATGCAAACTCCAGGCACACAGACGCCGAGGCGGGAATCGAACCCAGACCCTGGAGGTGCAAGGCGACAGTGCTAACCACAAAGCCAGCATGAATTACAGTGCAATAATTGCCATAAGTAAATGTTTTAAGGTTGTATTTGGAGCATTCATCCAACAACTTCCAAAAATAACATTGACCCAGTGTACTGTTTTGGGTGCAGGACGTTACAATTATATGACAGTCATAAAATGATTCATGAAATAACAGCTACCGTACTGTACATACTGTATAAACAGTTGTTACTTCAACGTCCACTTTTTTCTTTAATAAAGTTAATGTAAAATAATGCAGATTGTCGACCCTGGAGGTGTGAGGCAGCAGTGCTAATCATCATGCCGGCATCTTAATTCAATTCATTTAAACTAAAATCGATTCCATTCTATTTACCACTTTAAGAATAGAAATTCTTACAAAGCAAATAAAATTCTAGATTTCAATTAAGAAATTTAAGAAACATACACGTAAATGAACAAATTTATTAACTTTTTTTTTCAAATAAATTTGTTCATAATGAGTAAGCTGGAGGTGAATGTGGCAAAGAAAAACCTCCTGAGATGACATAACTAAGGAAACATCCTCACATAGTGTGACCATAAATAAACACTTGCTATAATTTTTTGCTATAATGTACATTTATTATTCTTTTTTTTTTTTTTTTTTTTTTACATGTTACATGTTTTAGTGAACATGAAGTGCACTTTGTTGAACTTTTGATTGATAGAGACTTGGGGACACTATCAGATACGGCCCAAAGCCATCTTCATGATTTGTAAGTGGAAAGTTATCACATGTGTCTATAAGCAGACAGTGGGTCCGGGCCATATGGGTCTATCTTCGACATCATTAAGTGGTCTCCATGTGATGAGAACTCAAACCACAATAGGGCATCTGGGTAATCATTCTGGTCTGGAGGGCAGAAGGAGAGAAAAAGAGAGAGAGAGAAGGGAAGGATCATTTATGTGAAGCGTCCCCCACCATAACTCCACAAATACCAGGGCTTGCTTCTTTAATCACTCAAAAGGAAAATACATTACTGTGGTGTAAAAGGAATAAACTATAGTGGTGGATTAAATGTTCGGGCTTTCCTGGAATATAATCTACAAGAGATGTTCAAGCCAAACTGAGACTTGTGATGAAATTTCTCAGCAATTAAGATGCAAAAACAATTGACATTTACAAAAGACTTCAGGCACTCTTAGTTGCAGTAAACCATTTAAATGGTCAAAAATGAATGGCAAACCTGACGAAGGTGGCTTGGAGACCACTGCAGTTGTGTACACGCAATCATTCACAAACAAACACATTACAGAAACTGGGCTGGGAGTTATCGCAACATCCACTGTACAGTCCTGACCTCGCTACAAGCCATTTCATCAAGTTTGGACAATAATGGAGTTCCTGGGAGGCCAGCATTTCAGACGTGAAACAGGCAGACCGATGTACTGAGAAAACGATTTACCTTCATGGTATCCAACCACTAGTGAACTTATGAAAGTATTACACTAGTACAGCTTATATAACTGTTTTCTGTTATTCTGCAAAATCAAAAGTCCTGGTTTGACTTGAACACCCCTCTTACAAATCCCTTCTGCCCACACATAAACACAAACCTACAAAGCATTATGTCCTTGATGTTAGAATTCTCGTGGACCTCCTGTCCGTTACCCAGGAACACCCATCAGTATTGATCTCTAATACAGTGTGTGTGAATGTAAGGATGAAGTAAATGAAGACTTAAGCGCTCTCAGCATGTCAAAGGGTTAAGCACCTTGTCTCACATAAACTAAGTTTTGTACCTTTACACACTTGAAACACTTAATTGGAAACGCATGTGTTTCTGGCATCGTGAGTCAAGGACAGAGAGCACAGCTACATAAACTTTCTTTTCTTGTCTTGCCATTGGTGTGTTTTGTTCAATAAGAGTCATGTGACCTGTCCACTAGAGTTCTTCAACCATTTTATCACAGGTATAAGACACACAAACATTTCTGACATTGAGATGAAATTGAGCAAATTATTATATGTAAAAATAGTAAATACAGTAAATGTGTGATGTAACTAAGGAAGTCACCTTTTTAGACATATATGTATAAAAATAAGGTTAATTAAAAATATTTAATATAAAAACAAAGATTAAAGATAATATAAAAACATAAAGATTAAAAGATAAATAAGCTTAATAATCTAGTAAAAAGTAAATTCTTATGATACATTATTGGCAATTTTTTTTCCTATACCTATATAAAACAAAATCATATTCAGTATATATATATATATATATATATATATATATATATATATATATATATACACACATATACACACACACAGTATATATATATATTTTTTTTTTAGAATAACAGCCTGGAGTTTCATTTGATGTCAACAATTATATTGTATTTTATATATTATTATAGTTTGTGGTAACATCAATATATACAGTATGTGATGTTACGACAAAATGCTGAATAAAAGTTATTAAAATTAACATTTTAGGTAGAAAAGTGCCCTGCGATGGATTGGCACCCTGTCCAGGGTGAACCCCACCTGCTGTCCTGGGATTGGATCCAGACCCCCTGTGACATACTGTAGGATACAGGATAAAGACGATGACTATAGACGATGAGTGAATGAGTGATATACAAAAGTAAGAAAGTCTATGTCATTCTTAAATACATTAAAATAGCTATTGTTACATATGACTACATCATTAACTTCTCTGAGTGGTAAAAGTAACTCAAAGTGTTTTGCGTCTGACTGTACAAGTCCACCCCATCATTGATCATTTTTCTATAAGATCATGCCCGGATCTTTATTCTCTACATTTTCTCACACCTCTAAGTTTTTAATGCTATACAATAATGATGGTCATTGCTGCTACCAAACATGCCCAACTGTCAAGAGTGTTTCCTGAATGAGACTTTTATAGTCCAAACTTCCTCTCGCCTTTCCCTCTTTATCTGTAGGCTCATGTCATCCGCTCCACCCTTGCCCGAGGGGGTGTGCACATGCCCTATCCCTAGAGTCCTGCACCTGGGCAGGGGGAGAGAGGAGTGTGTGTGATTAATGGGATGGGGACGGAGCCGGAGCAGGAGCAAGACCCGGGCTGATGAATGAGGGCCAGGGTGTGGGTTGATAAGACATGGCCTATGAATCTGTTCCACTTCAACACTTGCTTTGATCAGTGACAAGTAGGGCCAGAGACAGACCTGCCTGCGCATCTGTCCAAACAAACAAAACACACACACACACACACACACACACACACACACACACACACACACACACACACACACACACATACACACACACACACACACACATGTGCATGCACCTATCCATGCCTTAGGGACTGAGCAGCGTATTTGACAGAGAAATGAGAGAGAAGGAGAGAAAGGGAGGTATGTTTTAGACCACAGATTGAGCAGGTAAGATATGATCCATGAAAGTCTGTGTGACAGCAGGCTAGAGGCCTTAGCCCGGCCTGTGAGAACACATTACACACCACCGGAGCCCTGTGCAGCTGTCACACACACCTCCACTTCTGTACCGTGCCACAACACTTGCGTCACCTAAACATCTGAAGATTTTGTTTTTTCTCTCTCTCTCTCTTCATGACATCCTACACTTTACTACATTGCACTTGTCAGTGACAGTACTCTCAGGACAAAGGCCAGACCCAGTCTGCCGTTGTCCCAGACAGAGTCCTCCAAATAACATTCGGACTTAAGAGTAAAATTCAATAAAGCACATGGTTTGAAAGGAAAATTCTGTCATCTTCAGATATATTGGACTGTATTCAGAACTGCGGGCTTTAAAAGTTACATCAAAATTCGATTCTAAGCTACAAAATGTACACAACATATATTTCATACAGAGGATTTGAACTTGTAGTTATCAAAAAAAAAAAAAAAGTGCATAGAAAAAAATAATATAAAAATGTATCTAAGAAAAGTTCCTCAAGCTCAAATTCAGAACTTGCCTTCAAAACTTACAAAATCTGCATTTGAAGAAATTTTTTTTTACATTGAAATGAAACTGGGACATTTTCTTTTAAAAGTTATACAAAAATAATATAAGAACAGTGTTACGTGGTGCGGTATGGAGAGCCGCACCACGCGATGTTTTTTTTTTTTATATATTGATAAGAGCGCTTATGCTGGGCTATAGAGAGGGTGGACGATATAGGAGAGTGAGAGAGAGCTTGTGATAGACACGGGAAGACCTTCCCGTTTGGAGATAGCGTGGGATTATTAATTTAGAAACTTAAAAGAAAACAAATGAAAACTGTAAACACAAAGTAAACAGCGCTCCGCCGTCTATAAGCGAGAACGGACGGGGCTCTGGAAAATAAAACAAAACTTTTATCCTCTCGGGGCTTCGCCCTTACCGAGGATCTGTGGGAGAGAGAGAGAGAGAGAGAGAGAGAGAGGGGGAGGAGTGAGTTGTATTTTATGGACAACTGAGCGCGCACGCTGAACTGATGCGTGCCGCACGCTCTTTCACGTTCTCTCTCGCGCTGTCGCCGGCGTCTTAAACAGACAGAGGATGTGGCTTTGCCTCTGTCTCTAAATAACACACTGTCTGTCTGTCTGTCTGTCTGTCTTTTATTTCTTTATTTTTTCTTTCTTCGTCTTTGGCCCTGATACCTTACCAGTGCTACCTAAATGATCGCACGAAGTGCGCCGGTATCAGGACCCTTAAATAGACACGCCTTCAGGTGCGGCTCGTTCAGGCTGATTGCCGGACGGAGGCGTTGCCTGGCAACCGCGTGTATAAATGGCCGCGCCTTTGCCTGCTCAGAACTCTGAGTGGTAGCGGCCTGCAGATGTGCACGTTCTGAACAGTTCACGCGCGGCGCTGCTCCTCACGCGACCCGCATCGTTACAAACAGTTATTGGTACAGAGAAGTGGAATATTTTTACATAGCAAAAGTAACATAAAACTTTAACTAGGGAAGTTCCCCATACTCAGATTAGGAACATCATACGTTACAGTAAAACTAACTTTTAAAAAAATATATCAACATTTCACTAGTAAAAATTCTTAAAACTGGCACAGATTGTAAACGTTGCCCTACAATGTATGTTGAAAATGTTCCTTGTTGTAATACCTGGAACTTATCTTTAGAAATCTAAATTTATGTTAGAAAAAGTTGTTTCTAATTCCTTGTACTAAGAGCCGGGATAATGTTCAAATGTTGCTTCATAATTTACATGGAAAAAGTTCTAAAACTAAGTCAAGATTCAGGATTGCATACAACGTAGACATGTTTATTTTTGGTTTCATTTAACTTCTAAAGAGCACAACTTCCAACATGTCCGAAGCTACACCATAGGTACTTGAGTACCGATGTATGCGATTTCCGTATTAAATCCCCACTACGATTTAGTAACTCAACTCTGAATGCAGCAACATGTGAATGTTGAGCATCTGAACTTAATTTGACATTTCAAACTCATATTCCTGGGCATTTCATTTCATGCCTATTATTAGGAATTCGTAAAGACGTTCATAACCAGATGAACGTGCTGCAAAAGATTACCTTAATCTTCTGAATACGCAAGAAATCCTCTCTTGTCTTAATTTCTGTGAAGCATGCAGTGTTGATCTGTAAGTCTCTGAGCAGACAGATGGGAAGGATGTGGAGCGAAATTCTCACTGTTAAACAGAACACTTTCATGTTCTTCTCTCTCTTTACAGCAGTCTGTTCTGTTTAAATCTTAAATCCTCATATCCTCTAAAGAAATTACCAGAGAGAGAGAGAGAGAGAGAGAGAAGGAGGGAAGAATGTGAAGGGGAAAAAATCCCACTGGAGATTGGAAAGGCAATAATAACCTATTTAATTTATACTCTTAAAATTATTTTATGCTCAGCAGATACACTGTGGGCCCTTATTGGTATTTAAATGATTACCAAATTATACTAATCCGTTTTCAGAAGAAATTTTCCAGCTCCTCATTTGCGCAGCTAATTGAGCACAGCTTTAAAGTTGACTTGAATAGAGGGAATGCCGTTTCAGTCCTTCCTCTCAATCTGCACTTGCTTTTCTACTTCATTTCATTTTAAAGTTCCATACTGCTGGGCGTATCAAATTTGTCTCTTTTGAAATCTACTGATGGTGAAACATTTTATTTTCAGTCTCATTAGAATGCCAC
The DNA here is from genome assembly GCA_030347435.1 of Clarias fuscus. NCBI lineage: Eukaryota > Metazoa > Chordata > Actinopteri > Siluriformes > Clariidae > Clarias > Clarias fuscus. The sequence continues at coordinate 18,518,276 of CM059228.1, forward strand.
AATGTGTTCTCAATACACTTCCCCCCATTCTTATTAAAAGTCTGTCCTAAATCAAAATCGAGATGTATATTACGATAGGTCTTGTTTGTCATAAATGTTCCTGTTCTGCACATCAACCGTGAAGTTTGTCACCTAAACCACAAGTATAATGTAGGTAATTAGGGCCGAAATCGGGGCCATATTCCACAACCCTTGTTCTATGCCTCATATGAACCTTCTGCAGTCTCAGGGAACTAAATTAAATAGGTATCTTTCAAACTTACAATGGATTTAAGTACAAGTTTAACTCTTTTCTTTCCTCAAAACAAGCTATATGACTAACCAGAAATAGACCTACACACGTGGACAAAATTGTTGGTACCCTTCGGTCAATGAAAAAAAAAACTCACAATGGTCACAGAAATAACTTTAATCTGACAAAAGTAACAATAAATAAGAATTCTATGAATGTTAACCAATGAAAGTCAGACATTGCTTTTCAACCATGCTTCAACGGAATTATAAAAAAAATGAACTCATGGATTGGCCTGGACAAAAATGATGGTACCCCTAGAAAATACTGAAAATAATGTGACCAAAGGGACATGTTAATTCAAGGTGTGCCCACTAATTAGCATCACAGGTGTCTACAATCTTGTAATCAGTCAGTGGGCCTATATATAGGGCTCCAGGTAGTCACTGTGTTGTTTGGTGACATGGTATGTACCACACTCAACATGGACCAGAGGAAGCAAAGGAAAGAGTTGTCTCAGGAGATTCGAAAGAAAATTATAGACAAGCATGTTAAAGGTAAAGGCTATAAGACCATCTCCAAGCAGCCAGATGTTCCTGTGACTACAGTTGCACATATTATTCAGAAATTTAAGATCCATGGGACTGTAGCCAACCTCCCTGGACGTGGCCGCAGGAGGAAAATTGATGACAAATCAAAGAGACGGATAATCCGAATGGTAACAAAAGAGCCCAGAAAGACTTCTAAAGAGATCCAAGGTGAACTTCATGCTCAAGGAACATCAGTGTCAGATCGCACCATCCGTCGTTGTTTGAGCCAAAGTGGACTACATGGGAGACGACCAAGGAGGACACCATTGTTGAAAACAAATCATAAAAAAGCCAGACTGGAATATGTCAAACTACATGTTGACAAGCCACAAAGCTTCTGGGAGAATGTCCTATGGACAGATGAGACAAAAATGGAACTTTTTGCCAAGGCACATCAGCTCTATGTTCACAGACGGAAAAATGAAGCATATCAAGAAAAGAACACTGTCCCTACTGTGAAACATGAAGGAGGGTCTGTTATGTTCTGGGGCTGCTTTGCTGCATCTGGCACAGGGTGTCTTGAATCTGTGCAGGGTACAATGAAATCTCAAGACTATCAAGGGATTCTAGAGAGAAATGTGCTGGCCAGTGTCAGAAAGCTGGGTCTCAGTCGCAGGTCATGGGTCTTGCAATAGGACAATGACCCAAAACACACAGCTAAAAACACCCAAGAATGGCTAAGAGGAAAACATTGGACTATTCTAAAGTGGCCTTCTATGAGCCCTGACCTCAATCCTATTGAGTATCTTTGGAAGGAGCTGAAACATGCTGTCTGGAAAAGGCACCCTTCAAACCGGAAACAACTGGAGCAGCTTGCTCATGAGGAGTGGGCCAAAATACCTGCAGAGAGGTGCAGAAGTCTCATTGACAGTTACAGGAATCGTTTGATTGCAGTGATTGCCTCAAAAGGTTGTGCAACAAACTATTAAGCTAGGGGTACCATCATTTTTGCCCAGGCCTGTTCCATGAGTTCATTTTTTTTTATAATTCTGTTGAAGCATGGTTGAAAAGCAATGTCTGACTTTCATTGGTTAACATTCATAGAATTCTTATTTATTATTACTTTTGCCAGATTAAAGTTATTTCTGTGACCATTGTGAGTTTTTCTTTCATTGACCGAAGGGTACCAACAATTTTGTCCACGTGTCTATGTATATATTACTTGCTAGTTACTGAAAAAGAAATGCTGCCGTAGCTTCATATGAATCTCAGTTGAAATTTGGAATGCATTTTTGCCAGGGTTGTGGAATTTTACCCCAATTACTTTCATTGTGTTCTGGCTGACACAGTTCACGGTCAGTGTGCAGAGCAGGAAAATTTGGTGACATTTGGTAATGCTCTCATATGCACCTCATTTTAATTTAAGACAGATTTGAAAAAAAAAAAAAAACACAAACCATCCAGTTAAGTAAGACATAGACAAATAATGCCTGCTTTCACCACCGTGCTTGATCAGAATTTGGTGAGATGGTTTGATTTGCATTATCCCGATGCACATCAATGCACTTGCTCGGATATTGTTTGATATTGCTTCTTATATGGTAAATGCTCCATATATTCAGATTTAAAGGAACGTCTCATTATCAGCTTGAAGTTTACAGTTTTTAGTCTCCAGGACAAATTACTTTGCACTTTCTGATTTCTCAGTTACATTACAAGCTGGATATGTTTGTCCTATTACCTATTACCAGATTGCTTTGCAGATCTTCCACAACATTAAATCTAACTATAAGTGAATAAAAGGAATAAAGTGTTGTTTTATTATTAATAAAATATGTTACTGGTACTGGGAAATTTCATCCCTTCAGTATATGAAAGTTCAGGCTGTAAATGGTATCTCTGCAAGACAGCATCCTGTTATTGATTATTTTCCTATAACAGCAATCTTCGTCATGTTTTATTCCTTATTTCATGATCAGTCTAGAATTTTCACTCCATCTGAAATAGTCTGATGTGCAAAGGTATGAATCTTCTTCTTTGGGAATCAAATGCTCTGCTTAGTGAGAGTGAGGCGTATATATAGGGAGACGTTGACCTTTGGATGAAAATGTCAGCGCTTCTGTACCTGTTTGGTAAATGTCCAGTGGAGAAGGCCTTATATGACATAAATCATCAACATGACACAACTAAGCATGATGAATCCTTCCATGTCCCACTAATTAATTTCATCTAGAAATCATCTGAGTGGTTTCAGATGAGCTATTAATAGCTTGAGAGCCAACAGCTTTATTTAGCTCAAAATTATTAGAAACATTGCTGCACTATATAACGAATGGGAATTTCATTCCCGTTAGGGTTTGTTTACTGGGACGTAAAAGCTTGGTGTCATGTAGTGATAGCTTGATCCTTTTGACAGTGGTCAGGTCCATACAGAGTTACAGATGATAAGATTGTGTAGGTCCAGTCACTGGGAGGAAAGGTCTGTGTGTCTGTTCTTTCAAATTAATCTAAACAAAAAGGCTTTCTTTATCTGTTTGCATATCTCTAGTGTGTCTACAGCTGCCTTCAGTAGTTTTAGTGTTAAGCTTGTAGGGTTATCTAAGAAATGTACTTTCTTGCACATACAACTGACATTTCTGAATACTCTCTAATAGCCTGCCAAATGTTTTAAAATATGGATGATGGATTCAAATGCTATAACTACACAATTTTTCACGCTTCGCTAGCAAGTTTGAGACTGAAGATCATTATATTAATCTGTAAAAGTCATAAACTATGGGTGTGGGGTGTGCTAAGGTACTTAAGGTACAATGTGGAATACACCCAATCATACAAATACTGGCAATTTTTGAAAGCCAAAGAATGAAACCCAATTAATGTCAGTCTACACCAAATGTCTTTGGACTGGAGGAGGAAACTGAAGTATCTGGAGGAAACCCACAAAGCACTGGGAGAAGATGCAAACTCCATGCAGACCAGAAACAAGGTTCAAACCCTTAAATGGTAAATATGCAATGCAACTGACAGGAAAGTATAGACACATCCTTGTCCTTGGTTGGATGTTATACTATATATATATATATATATATATATATATATATATATATATATATATATATAGAGAGAGAGAGAGAGAGAGATTTTTTTTTTTTTTTTTTTTTTTTACAGTTTGGTTTCTGCAGGGACCAGGGTCCTGTAATCTCTAATAATTAGAAAATGTCTGGATGTAAAAAATCCAGACATTGGAGATTTTACTTTCTCTATATATAATACCAATACAGGGAAAAAAAACTAACATTGGAGCAATTAGGTTGGAATTAAAGTCATCTTCCTCAGTAATATTAATATTAATGACTCCAGATATTATAATCTGGTTTAATCTGTTCATCCATCTCCTTCAATTCTTCGGCTTCTCTTCTGCTCTACCTTTGGGGATGACATTTAAAAAAGATCACTGACTGAGTGCAAAGAACTCGCTTAAATAGTGTGAAAGAGAGATAAGCAGAAAGACTGGAAGGGAAGAAGAAGAGGGTGAAATGGCTGGTTAATGCATACACATCTCTCTCTGCAGGTGCCTCAGTCAGGCATAAACTGTAAATAGCATGCACAGCGGCATGCTAAATGAAACCTGACTCCTTTAAATGCACCAAAAAGACAGGAACCTTTGAGCAAGAGTGGAATTCTTTTTCTGCCAAAGCTAATTGACCTGTCTCACGGAAAGAAAGAGAGAGAGACAGAACGAGAGAAAGAGAAATTGCGGGGTAGATCTGTGCAGTGTCTTGTTTGACACTAAAAATGAAGGCATTTGAGGCTTCAGAGATTGATATCTGGGTTAGATTTTCACCCATTAAAGTTGTTCATTTCCTTAAGTTTGGAGTCATATGGACCTGATTTATCAATGGGGTTTCCACTATAGCACTGCTGAATTCTTGTTTCTGATTGGTCAATAAGTGTTTATATAACAGCAGCTCTGGGAACAGTTCTGGCTGAAAAATGTTATCGTTCATTCGCAGGATCATGTATGGCCAACATGCTGACCAGTCTATGATGTAGATGCAGATCAAGGTATGGAGACAAGGGCCGCAGGCCATGGTTGCATCTTTCCAGTGGCAGCACAGCACACTTCCTGGAAAAAAGAAAAAAAATCAGGATGGTGGCGATGTTTCCTTGATTGGTTTTCTATCACTCATTGGACACATAACTTAATTAATAGCATTAAATATCATTTCATCATATAGGTCAATTAATTATGGTCTCCCACTCTGAACTACAAGGCAGCTATAGTAGGTGGATAGCCAGACTGGGGGCAGAAAATGAATCTATGGAAAACTGCAACTCTAACTTTGTACAGCAATGCAATAAGTAAAATCAGTTACATTCTGAAATGCTGCAAAATAAACTACAGTTCATTCATTAACATTGATTATCAATTATATATCAGTAAACTGGTGACAGTATCGTGGGCACCCAAGGCTCACCCATGCCTGCCAAGAGCAAAAGCCAGCCCAGCTAATCTGATCCCACAGAAAAGTCAATGCAGTACAAATCACCAAAAAACCGTCAATGCTGTCAGTCATTGCACCACAGCCCACCATACACAAGGCCGAGCAGGCAAAGAGACCAAGACAGCTGAATATTCCCCAAACTCCTTAGACCCCTACTGTATGTGAGCAAGCACCCATGAGATGAACTAGCTTGGTCTTGAGTATTAGTTGACAGTGTTGAAAAAGATGGGTAATGTACCGATCAAAGGATGGACTATAAAAAATAAAAAAAAAGAGGAGCAAAGAAAGGTAAAGATATGCAGCTAGAATCATGTATGTTTTTAGCCTGCATATGTTGTAGCCTAAAATATTACTACATGGGGTATAATTTTACACAATTTCATAATGTGCATAGCCTACAGCAAAACAATTACAATCTCAATAGCATGTTATTGATTTGGGTGACTTTCGCTGAGGTGACATCATAAAAGTTTTCTGTGATTTGTATTGCCTAGGTCAGGAGCTCAGTAAGGGGAATTGCTGTAGGCTAACTTAAAAGGTTTCTATATTGTACTGATATTTGGACTTTTCTAATATATCAATACTTTTTCGATTCCTTAGAATTAATCAAAGATATATATATATATATATATTTATGTTTTGGTTCATTTATTTATAATGATTGTCTGAATCATTCATGAGCATCTGCAGTTCTGTAAGGTGAGTGCACTTTGATTTCTCTGCCCTCAGATTGCTAATCTGTACTGACTTAAAGGAATGTGTTGATGTCCAATCATTGCTCTGGAGTTCCGAGACAACATTCTACCTTGATGGTATCCAAGCACTAGTGCTACACTGGGATAAATGCATTAGTGTAGAAGGGGATTGTATAGAGAAATAAGGGTAGTCTCGTAACTGTGTTCTGTCATTCTGCACAATAAAGAGTCCCAGTTTGACTTGAACAACTCTTGTAGAAGGAGTTTACATTGTTAATGCTTTGATCCATTTGTTTTCTGTCACTGAAAAGTGCCTTCAGGTTTCTCAGTAACATTAGAAACGTGTTTCATTATATATTTTATTATATACATTTTTATATTTGATTTAATAAAAAGAAAATATATATTAAAGAAAGGCTGAGTTACACAAAAATATTAGATTTCACACAATCCTTTGGGTGACTTCATCCTTAGAAAACGTGTTGTCTCAGTTAGCTTGGTTAGTTAGCTTCGTTAGATTATACCATGAAGCAAACAAAATTGCCTCAAAATTACCTACCAGGCTACAGTTAGCGAATTTGTTCCCTGTTGTACTGTAAGTCCTGTCATCCTGTATGCACAGTACCAGAAACAGCTTCTGAACTAATTCTGAGAGTGGGGGAGAATGAACAAGAGAGATAGAGAGAGAAATGCTAAGCTCAAATCTAACAAGCTAGCTAGTGCTGTGTGTTAAGCACAGCATTAGCATTCGTGTGTATCTCTGGCATGTTAGCTATGGGAAACACTGCAGTGTGCATAGCTTTGTTTACAACTAATATCAAGCCCATTTTATTAGCTAAGTGTTGTCTTTGCTAGCTAAAATTTAGCAAGTCATACATAGTAACTAACTAGCAACATGTTAGCTGCAAACTTTCATAATGAAAATGAAATGTAGAAGGAATAGTTGTGGTAAATAGTGACAACACCAACAACATACAGAATATCATTTTATGTTTTTTTTTTTTTTTTGCCATTAGCATAGTATATTTAAGGTCTAGTGATTCTTACTGCATAAATACACACACACACACACACACACACCCTGCTGAAAAAAACAGCATAGACCAACATAGCCAGTTAACATTATACCAACATATGTTGTATTTTCGTGCTGGTATGCTGGTCACTTTACCGATACTGGTCCACAGCATACCAGCATATATTTTGCATTATAGTGCCATGATACTATGCTGTTCACCACCCCATCTAATGTTGGTATGGTATAAAAGCCAGAATACATGGAAGATTGTCATCCAATAAGTAAAATATAAAACAGAATCAGTATGAAATCAGCTTTATTGGCCAACACAAACAATATTAACATTGTGTAATATGTAACAATATATACAATATGCACATTTGTGACAGTATGATCATTTAACAATGAACAGCAAATAGGTTTTGATAAAAAAATAAATAAAAATAAATACAAAATAACAAAAACAAAACATGAGATCAACCTCTCAGGGACACTTTCACACAGTTACTTTCAAACCACAGGAGTGTAAATGAGTGAGCTTGGCCCTCACTCTTTATTTAGGGGGTTTATGCAAGTTTATGGGCCCTGAAGTAGTTCTGACATTTGTGTATTTTTCTTACTTATGAACATATAAATGTAACCTTACTTATAAAGATATAAATGTCACCTCTTTCACCTAGTGCAAAGTAAATGTCCAGGATTGAGGGAAGAGGGACACAGATGATCTTAGACCCAGAAGGCACATGTCTGGCATACTGTAAATATGGCCGTGCAAACAGACATTCAGGGTAAAACAGTGGAAACAGGAACAGTGCACTATGAAGAAAGGGTGTTAGGTTTGTAAAAGCCCACTTTTATACCCTATACACAGTCATACATCTTTGTGCCTCTCTCAAAAAGCAGCTCTTGTTTAACTCAAGACACAAGTGAACATCGCATACCTGGCATTTCCATGGTGTTTATGGCTGCTTACCATAAACTGATTTGCAATTCACACAGACCCTGTGACCAGAAGTGATAACATTCCTGACATCTGAGGTCAGTCCATGTGCTGGTTGTGTGCAGTCACAGGTGAAGGCTTATCGTATGGTCAACCGCTTAAAAAAATACAAGAGATCCGTCCCGAATCCAGACCCCAGTCGTGGTCCAGGTTCCCATGACATAGTGATGGTTCGTCTGTATCTTGCCTGCTTCTTTGCATTTGGTCTTTATAAAACAGGTGGCCGATCATTTTCATGGTCACAACGGTTTATAAAAAAGGAAAAAGAAACATAAGCATGATGATAATAAAATTACTGTCAATAATCATGAATAACTATTGACCATGCATAAAGACAACACAAACCTTTGCAATGTTTAGGCAACAGGAGCTAAAGTGTTTACACTGCTATCTATAATGTTATTTAGCACAATCAGCTAACCAAAAACTGAACCAAACAGCTACCATAACATGAAGCTATCCAAAACAGGGTGAATATAGTATAAACCTTTACACCACAGCTGATACTGACAATCATCTGTAATCTACATACTGTAAGGTATTAGCTTAGCCACCCTTGAGCTAACCTGTTTGTGCTAAGCTACATAGGCAGTATGTTAGCATGATTTAGCAGTGTTATCTACATGCTAACCAAACCATGTAAGTGACATTAAATGACAAAATTTCACATAAACTGGCAAAAGCTTGTGAGAAAATGAGGAAAAAATTATTAATATTAGTTTTATATTATCAGAATAAGGATTATGTTAGATTTTAAAAAACTTACCCATGGTAACAGCTTGCTGGATTCTCCTCCTTCGTTCTCTGTTGGAGTCTCAGTGTTGTTCTGAGGTAAATCTAAACTCCTCCCACTGTCCAGAACATTCTGTAGAGCTTCAGAAACCTGTACAGCATATAACATCTTCCACACGCGCAGGAAAATTATCGGATATACTGTGTGTGTGTGTGTGTGTGTGTGTGTGTGTGTGTGTGTGTTTGGGGGTGTGGCCTTCTATGTAGATTACCCTGACTGTTTCCCTATGAACAGCGTGTGGACGTGTCCTGTCTCAGGTCAGAAAGACTGTATCTCTCCTTAGATTCATATGGATTACATAAACTGAGAATATTTTTGATTTAGCTTGCTATATTTAAAAGTAGACACTTTAAGCTTTCTATGGATATGTGTGTGTTCATTTTAGTTCATTTTAGTGACACGTTCCAAAAAGATTTTCAGGGAGACTGAGACGGCAGAAAGCGCATCCTGTATATTTTCTTTATTTTACAAAAGCACAATGTTTTATTGATATGTGAGTGAACATTAACAAATAAAGATATAAATCGATACATTTACACGTATGTGTATGGTTAAAAATGATGGAACATTTTAAAGTTATTTTGACGGTTTCCCAAAAAAATGCAAGTGTCCCCACCGCCAAAACAGCTGACCCCATGATACTGGTGCTGGTATACTGGTAACCATGCTGGTATAATTACTGGTCAAGCTGGTAACCAGCTATGATGGTCTATGCTGTTTTTTTTTTTTTTTCAGTTTTAAGTGATTTCCATTGATTACTTTAAAAAAAAAAGTGCATTTATATAAAAGGTTTGTGTTGTGTTTTTAAACAACCCACAGATATTTAATAAATGTAAAATAATGTATTAACATGTTTTTGGTAAATGGATTATTTTTGTCTCTTGTATGTAAATCCATTTAAAGATAACACTACACAGTCCATGCATTTACATCACACATTATTTTCAGTACTAGCTATTAAAAAATTAGATAATGAGCTAAAATGGTAAACAATTTTAACTACCAAAACCTTGCTGGTGGCCTAGCATATAAATCATGCTGGCCTATGCTGGATTTTTCAGCAGGCATGCTGGTCTTCCATCAGTTATGCTGGTTCACCAGCTAAACCAGACCAGCACTAACTAGCAAGACCAATGCTGGTGGCAAAGTTTCATCAGAGTAGATCTGCTGGTCTTCCATCAGTTATGCTGGTTCACCAGCTAAACGAGCATCAGACAAGCACTAACCAGTATTAACCAGGATAGACCAGCATATAAATCATGCTGGTCTATGCTGTTTTTTGTTTGTTTTTTTCAGCATGGCAATCATTGCTCAGAAGTTCTGAGACAACGTTCTACCTTGATGGTATCCAAGACTAGTGCGACACTGGGATAAGTGCATTAGTGTAGAAGGGGATTGTGTAGAGAAATAAGGGTAGTCTCATAACTGTTTTCTGTCATTCTGCACAATAAAAAGTCCCAGTTTGACTTGAACAACTCCTGTAGAAGGAGTTTACATTGTTAATGCTTTGATCCACTTGTTTTCTGTCACTGAAAAGTGCCTTCAGGTTTCTCAGTAACAGTAGAAACATGTTTCATTATATATTTTATTATATACATTTTTATATTTGATTTAATAAAAAGAAAATATATATTAAAGAAAGGCTGAGTTACACTAAAATATTAGATTTCACACAATCCTTTGGGTGACTTCATCCTTAGAAAACGTGTTGTCTCAGTTAGCTTGGTTAGTTAGCTTTGTTAGATTATACCATGAAGCAAACAAAATTGCCTCAAAATTACCTACCAGGCTACAGTTAGCGAATTTGTTCCCTGTTGTACTGTAAGTCCTGTCATCCTGTATGCACAGTACCAGAAACAGCTTCTGAACTAATTCTGAGAGTGGGGGAGAATGAACAAGAGAGATAGAGAGAGAAATGCTAAGCTCAAATCTAACAAGCTAGCTAGTGCTGTGTGTCAAGCACAGCATTAGCATTCGTGTGTATCTCTGGCATGTTAGCTATGGGAAACACTGCAGTGTGCATAGCTTTGTTTACAACTAATATCAAGCCCATTTTATTAGCTAAGTGTTGTCTTTGCTAGCTAAAATTTAGCAAGTCATACATAGTAACTAACTAGCAACATGTTAGCTGCAAACTTTCATAATGAAAATGAAATGTAGAAGGAATAGTTGTGGTAAATAGTGACAACACAAACAAAATACAGAATATAATTCTTTTTTTTTTGCCATTAGCATAGTATATTTAAGGTCTAGTGATTCTTACTGCATAAATACACACACACACACACACACACACACACACACACACACATATATAATTGACAAAATATCAACATAAATCTTTCCCCTCTCTCAGCTGACCCAAAGCACACACACACACCAACGTGTCAGAGGTCATCAGATGTTGTAATTGGCCTGCATTCTGCATTCTTGTCTTGACACAACGTAGATGACGTGCTGTCATAACAAATGTCACAGGGGTGTTGTAGAACAGGAGCAAAGGGTTAATGGGTTTCAGAGAGGAAATGAAAAAGCTGCGTATGAAAGTGTACACATTTATACTCAGTAAAACATTGTCTTTATTTGTTTAAGCACTGACATTATTAAAATGCACAAAGTATAACCTTTTACATGAGGAAAGAGCAACGAATCAGAAAAGAATCGTGTGTGTGTGTCTGTGTATTTGCGGATTTGTATGTGCACATGCTCGATCTGACCTAATGCCTGTTTTTGTGTGTAATTCATAAAAGCCAATCAGGCAGTGACCTGCCCCGGGGTCATCCTCAGAGTCACCACCTTCACATATGGCAGCATGAAAAACACTGAGACGTGATAGGCATGCATTGAAACACAAGAATATACTGCAGACATGAAGCTAATGAACATTAGGGGCAACGGTCAGGCATGGTCGTTTAATCATGATGGACGGATAGAGCTGATTGAAACATTCAGGTTGAAAAGAAAAATATAACTCATAGCAAAAACTGATTGTCTGATGAACGTTGTGTACAAGGATGTTGAAAATGATTTAATGTAACAAAACGGATCTTCCATGCAGAAATTGTTTAACCCATTAGTATAGTAACTCTTCTGAACTGGTTTCTGATTTCGACTCCTGACTTCTGATGATCCTCCTATACAGTATGAAATCTATAGAATAGTTGTTGTAAATTATTAGAGTAGACAAAGTAAAAAGAGAGCTTGATGAGGAACAACTCTTTGTAGCTTCTATAATATAAGCGATAACAGGAAGTAACTCACCTTGCATGGACCTTCCACAAACTTTATCATAAATATGTGGGTTGTTCAAGTCAGCTTTTGATTGTGCAGAATAACAGAACACAGTATGAGGATAAAAAAAAAAAAAAAAAAACCTCCCTTTATTTCTGTGAATGTTTCGATACTACGTTAAGTGCTTGGATAGATCGAGGTAGAAAGTTCTTTAATGGTCCGAACATGTGGAAAAGTCAGGATTGCACAGGGGATCTGGCAGTAACTCCAAGCCATGTTCCAGTAATGTGCAAGTGGTGCTGGTGAATGATTGTGTGTACAGTTCCCACAGACAGATGTTTTCCTTCTGCAAGATAAATTATCCGTACATTTTCAAGGATGGCTGAATGTTCAGAGTACGCTTTGAGCCACCTTGGCCAGGATCATAATTCGCAGACGTACAGCCTTCTATAAAGTGTTTGCATCATTCAGAAATTTTACTGCGGTTAAGAGTCTCATCACTGTACTGTGCTTGACGTCTTCCGTAAATGTCAGTTGGTTTATCCATGAGAAACTTCATCACACACAATAAAAAAGTACAAATTGTGTTATAAGAGGAATAAAACACTTGGCACCATACTGCCGTATTAACAAATGTTGTCATGGTAACAGTAGGTTTATTCTCATCACGCAGCTTCGCATCAAGCCAGTGTTTAAGAAGAAAGTGGGCAAAAAAATGACTAAATAATGAACTAATCTCTTCACAATCAGTACATTTTTAGCCTGAGCCAAAACTTTCCCAGATTTTCCACAGTGACTTTAAATTGAACAATCGTTCTATTTTGAGTTTAATCGAAGAGAACTGCAGCGTGTCTTCCTCATATTTATCCGTCCACTGGGACGCTCCTGCACTAGCGGAGTGAACTCCACCCTCATCTGGGGATCTGGAGGAACGGGACCTGAATCATGCCCTGTGTCAAGCTCAGGGCACACACACACACACACACACACAGACACACACACACACACAGACACACATATCCTCAATTCCAGACAATGGAACTGGAACGTGTTCAGGACTATTCACAGCAGGACGAGCCCTAAAATTTGTGTGTGTGTGTGTGTGTGTGTGTGTGTGTGTGTGTGTGTGTGTGTGTGTGTGTAGTTGTGTTCTCAGCAGGATTACTCCTCCACAGTAGGCAGGAAACCCCACCAGTCAACTCCACTACCCGCCAGCAGTGACAGGATACACTGCCTGCCAAGCAAGCGCAGTGGGTGAACGGTCATTATGCTGTCTCTCTCTCTCTCTCTCTCTCTCTCTCTCCATGATCTTTCTGAATGAATGAATGAATGAAACATGGATCCAAACAATTATACTACTGTATTTAGAAGAAAATACAGTAGTATAATTCAGCCAAAACAGAATCAACACACACTACATTAATACATCCCGGTATCAGATTCCACTGATCTCTCTCTCTCTCTCTCTCTCTCTCTCTCTCTTCTTTTTTTCTTTTTTTAAAAGTAACAGTAAGTGTCAAAGATTGTATCCTAAAATAAATAATAATGAAAATATTGGTTAGTTTGCTTATTATCATTAATTTAAATGTCCAAATTTTCCTTTTCCGAATATTGTTTTAATTATTATATTATTTTTTTAATTTTTTATTATTAAACTTATTGATATCGTTATTGGTTTAGTGATTTTATTTCTTTAAATATCGTATAATGAAATAAAATTATGATTTAATATTAATATTAATATTAATGATTTAATATTTTTTATAAATGGTTCCTTTTTTATATCTTCTTGGAATTTTATTTCTTTATTTTCTGTTTTACTCATGTGGTTGACACTTGACTTTGTTTTTCACATCTGGATTTTTCACATCTGGGTGTTTTTTTTTTTTTTTTTTTTTTTTTTGTTTGTTTACAAAAGGAAAACGTGTCCTGTAATGTGAATAAAATTTTCTATATGATTTTTCCCTCCCTTTTTTCTTTGTTTGTCATTTAGGGCATGTTGAAATGCACCTTCACATGTCTTCACACAGAAAATCACATATAAAAACAAACGAATGTACAAAAGAAAGATTTTTTTTTTTTTTCTCTGTGAGGAAATGATAGAATTCTTGTAAGGAGTTGTTGTTTCTAGTCAGGTCCTAATCCGCATCGGAGACGGCGGCGATTTATACTCAAAGCAGCTGAAAAACTGTGAGCTGTTGTGCAGCAGGATGTGAAACGTTTTGAAAGGGTCTGCCGTGTCTGCTTTTGTGTTAGTGTAGCATGTTTTCTGCTATTGACAGAGCCCTCAGTGGCGTTTGCAAGGGGATTTGATAAGAGCTCCCAGACAGATTTACACACTCACTCACTCACTCACTCACACTCTGTCTTTCTGTCTCTTTCACAACGAGCACACACACACACACACACACACACACACACACACACACACACACACACACACACACACACACACATATAAAGCACAAACTCTGATATTGTCCACTGTGGCAGGAAGATAGAGAGAAAAGAGCTCTTGAAATCCACCATGTCTGGAGATGTCGACGTGAGTTCAACACGATTAGATAGCAGTGTGTTTCTTCTGTTTTTTTTTTTTTTTTTAGTTTCGACTCTGTTTGCTGTCTGGGTCTCGCTGACGAGCCAGATTTCACGCTGCAAACACTCCAAGGATGTGTCTAACACACTGAGAGTGACTGTATCATGTTAAAGCATGTTTTAATGGTGTATTGCTTAAGTGAGTTAGTAGAAAGAAAGAAAGAAAAAAAGAAAGAAAATGTACAACTTTTTTTCCCGTTCATTTTATCCAGCAATCTTTGATTGACATCAAGCTACTATTTATGCTACTCAGACATGTGGTTAACGTGTCACTCTTTTGTGTGTGTGTGTGTGTGTGTGTGTGTGTGTGTGTGTGTGTGTGTGTGTGTGTGTGCAGAGCAGCTGTTGCTGGTGCTTGACAGATTGTGTGTGTCTTTCAGACAGAGGGTCTTGTACTTGTTGTGTTAACACTAACCCTACACAATAATCTGGCCCTTGTAAAGCAGGTAGCGCCTACACAAAACCGCCAGTGTCCCCATGCTAATGAAGATGGGGAGGGGCCAGGAATAGATTTAGAGAGAGAGAGAGAAGGAGGGGTTGAATGTGGTTTCTCGCATCACTGCGTTCTGGAGAGTTGTCTTAAATTGTCACAATACAAATTAGCCGCGGCTCAAAACAGAGACGCGGCGACAAATCCTAAAAGAAAAACGGATTAGATTTCGGTCCCGGGGCTACAAAAGTTCATTCTAACCCTCCACCTGAACCACTTTTTTATTTCTTCTCCGGCTTCTCTTGCTCTTTGCTAATGCACACAGTCCATGGACGAGGAGAGAAAAGTGCCAGTGTTGGTCTTTTTGCTAATGAAGCAAGCTAAGATGCGAGTCAATAGAGCAATTCATTAACAAATCAAAGTCCCAAGGGGTGTATATGTGTGTTTGAGGGAAACCTCCTTCTTAATGGCTCTCCATATGCCTAGGGTCAGAGTACCATCCCGCCCTACTCACACACACACACACACACACACACACACACACACACACACACACACACACACACCATTCAGTGCATACACACACACACACACACACACACACACACACACACACACACACACACACAAACACCATTCAGTTCATACACACACACATACAACCGTTGGTGTCGCCCGTTATCTGTCGACTTACACACACACACACACACACACACAACAGAATTTCCATATGGTCCATGAAAATAGATACGCCGCGCTCTGCTTTTACTTCCCACGGCTCGGCCCGGCATTTCATATACACACAAACACACATGCATTCAGACGGACAACATCATTGTGTTGCTTGCTCGCTATAAATGAATGGATGGGGCTTTCCATTGAATGACAGCGTGTGAATAAATGAATATAAGTCGACAAATCTGATCTCATAGGAATTTTAGAAACTGGATATTTTTAATAGATTTTTCTTTAAATTTGAATAATTAAAAAAACACAGGGATCTATTGCGGATGAATTCATAAGAATATGTACAAGCACCATCTCCCCCCTTACACATAAATTTAACCTTAAGTTAGACAAGTTTCAGATTGACTGTCAAAACATTCCACAATTAATTTTGTGATGAAAAAAATACATAAATTTGAATAAATTAAGGCAACATATTTGGATTTTAATAAATTTTAGGCAAATTATGTTTTTTTTTTTTTTTTTTTTTTAACACTGGTTTGTGGTTGAATTTACTTTGATTTCTTACGAATAAACTAAAATTAAAAGTATAAACGTCATAACCTTAATCTCTATACTATATTCACTTAAAATTTTCAGCCTTAGTTGTGCATTAAATTATGTTTAATTTTCAAATCTGGTTGAACTAGAAATTTTCAATTTCAGAAACTAAAACAACAGACTTTGAGGGATGTGTTTTGGATTTTTATCAAATAAAAGTTACAAACAAACTTTAACCTTTGTAACTTTTCATGTTCACCTTTGAATATTCTGATTGAAGAAGAATTTCATGGAAAATTGATATATATATATATATATATATATATATATATATATATATATATATATATATACATCTTGTTTTGGCAGATTCAACTTTAACCTTTAACATTCTCTCTCTCTCTCTCTCTCTCTCTCTCTCTCTCTCTCTCGTGCTCCCCTTCTCACTCCCCCTGTCTTTTTTTTTTTTCCAGAGCTGCAGCGTTGTTGTCAGTCTGCACGAACGTGAGTGCCGTACTGATGTCTGTTTGTGAATTAAAGGCCCATTGATGCAGGATGACCTGCTTGAAGAGGATTTGGAGTGGAGGGCCCTTCACACTCCCTCTTTCAAATCCACCCAAATAAAGCTCTTTAGGGCCTGAAAGTGGCCCCTGTCACCTCCGCCTACCCTCCCAGCTCAAAAGCCCAACATGATTGTCATGGATATTACACCACACAGGCAACAGCAGACCGAGGAGACAAGTGTCGATCGGAAAACAAAACTCAAGCAGACTTTTTTCCGCTAGCCGGGCCAGGGGATGTTGACAGGCCAGAGAAAAGGTTGTTTAACCCTTTGAAAGTGAATGGATGGGACCCTGAGACAAACACATTCTGATAGAGCGTGGCCCCTCCGCGAGCCCCCGAGTACACTAAACCCTCTAAGAGAGACAGGGGAACAGAGTGAACCGAAAACAAGAAGGGATGAGAGAAAGAGAAAGTCTCTCTGTGTGTGTGTGGGTGTGTGTGTGTGTGTGTGTGTGTGTGCATGCCACATTAGGTCAACTCAAAGTCCTTGTGATTACTACCAAGTTCCTTCCTTTGAGGCTCTGTTTGGCGTAAACATCGAACATGTATTGTGCATGTACAATTCAAGAGGCTGTTTTTTTTTTTTTTTTCAAAATTCAGCCAATATAATTCTAGACACAAGTGTGTTATCCTGCTTGACCATTTACTAGCTATTGAGATACTAGGGGTGTGCAAGTCAAACAGACTCAAACACTCCTTGTAGTTTGGAACTACATTTTAGTACCTATTCATTTTTAAAAATGCGACATAGTCATCTGGTCTTAGGAAAACGTTCATTCTGATGATCTCTCAAAAACTGTGTAAACAGACCTGAAACTAGCTGAAAAAAAAACAAGCATTGGAAAAACGAGACACGTTTTTCTCATGCTTTGTATGGAATACAAACTCACAGTAGTGCGCCAAATGCCAGTTCGCTGTTTTATCATCACTTTATCATCACCCAGTGCACTCAATTTTTTTTTTTTTCCTCTAGCAATGTATCTTAAAACATAAATGAATCTGAACATCACGGACACGGTACTTCCACTTGCATGCTCCTTTTCTTTGCCACAGGCAATTGATTAAATTTTATTCTGTCTGTGGGCAGCACGTTGGCTTAGTGTTGAGCGCTGTTGCCTTGCGACTCCATGGTTGGGGTTTTGAATCTTGCCTCTGGTCTGTGTGTGTGGAGTTTACACGTTCTCCCAGTGCTTCGTGGCTTTGCTCCAGGGACTCCAGTTTTCCCTCCACAATTCAAAGCATTGTGTTGTACTTTTACATTTAAAGGCCCAATGCTTTGGCAGATGCCCATATACAGGTTGAAGATACATATATCTTATTTATATATCTAGGCAGTTGAGGGCCTTGCTCAAGGGCCCAACAGTGGCAGCTTAGCAGCGGTGGGGTTCAAACTCTTAACCTTGTGATCAATAGTTCAATGTCTTAACCACTGAGCTAACAAAGCTGTTGTATGTTGATTGCTTTTGGTGTGTATATGGTTGTGCCCTGAAATGGGTTGGAACCCCATCCAGGGTGTCTCCTGTCATTTGATATGAGGTATCTTGGTTTCCTTCCATACGCACACTGTAAACCCTAATGCTCAAAGTATTCGGTGTTCGATTCCCAACAACTGGATGAAGTGCCTTCAAGCCCAGACAAAATGGGAGGGCTGCGTCAGGAAGGACATCTAGTGTAAAACCTGTGCCAAGCTTGTGTGCGGACCGGATTGTCTGCTGTGGCGACCCATTGCCGAGAGCAGCCGAAAGACCAACAATAATGTATTTGATTTGCAACAACCGAAAGAAAAAGATAATTACTATTACATAGTATGAGTTAGGCTACTCAATAATGCATTTACAGGGCAATACTGCATTTACATTCACTGGGTATACAGTGCAAGATGAATTGGAAAATGAATGAAAGATTATCTTATCTTATCAGCACCTGCGGACTTATTAGTTTGATAATCATTAATGGTTTTTGTGATCCAATTTAATGTGAAGCTGAGTGACTTTCCAATATGAGCACATCCCAAAGTCTTTTATTCCTCTTGGATTTCAGTGATTTCTCAAGGATTAAAATCTGTTTTTCTTTCTCAAATTGAGGAAAGTCGATGAATTTTCTAGAATTGTGATTAATGTATTTGACCAATTTCATGGTTTTTATTATTATTATTATGGATTATTTTATCATGCTATACAGTATACCTTCCTTCATTCCACTCAGTGTATATAACCTTTTCTGTATATAACCCTTTCTGTGTACAGTTTACAGTTCAGCAAACTATTTATCATGGTGTGCTGTTTATCTTCCTCATTGCACTCATTGTATATAACTCCTTGTCTGTATACAGTATATATGTGCAAATTATTTATCACTGTGAAAATGCACTTCTGATTAGATGCTAACTTTATTTTGTTACTTTGTACCAAATGTGTCGTGACGATGAAGTTGAATCGAATCGAATCGAATCTAATCTACGCTTTCGAGACCATGCTTTTTTTTTCTCTCATTTCAATTCTGACAAGAATTTTTCACTACTCTTGATTTTCAACACTATCCCAGTTATCACATCATGACAGACTAATATAGTCTACTATTTTACAAATTTATTTAAACAGTGTTATGCAAATGATCTAAAAGGTTTGTAACACTTTATTATGATTTTGGAATACTAATCCAGGCTCTCTTTTTCTCTGTCCAGAGCATACAGTTTAAACCGTCATTGAAAATGGTAATGATGGAAAATGCAAATGCTCTCAGTTTGTAATTAAGCTTTGCTCTAAAACAGATATTGCTCGGGTTGATTTGGAAAGTGGGGCATGTGACAATTACGGGACTGTTAATTGCGAAGCTGTTCAGCATTGCTAATTGTTCCATAAGGATGAAGGGAATGAGTTCTAGGCAAACCAGCATGACGAGTGTCTTAGTCAGTGGGGGAAAAAATGAAATAAGAAAAATATAAAGTTGGAAACACGTTAGACTTTAATATCAGTCCCACCCAGGACAGTTGAGTCCAGTATTCAAACTCTTGTAACAACTGATAAAAGTTAGCAGAAAATTGGTAGGCATGAAATACATTCCTCTATAGCCACGGCTCTACTGCCGAGATCTGATTTTTCACACCTCTAACCTGAGCCACTGCCAATCCATCTACAGCATGTCTATGTGATTAGGAAGGAAACACTGAGGAAGCACTAATTGGACATGGAAAAAGCTTGCAAAACTACACACAAGTGGGAGACCCGCCCACAGTTCAGGATTGAACTATGGATCCTGGATCCAATGGCGAGAGCTAAATGTCAAAAAAAACAAAAACAAATAAGAATTTCCAAGAAATTTTGGAACTTGGCTGCAGGGATTTACCCATTCAAGAGCACAGAGTTCGAGTTCTCTTCATCCCAATGGTTTTCATTGGGGTTGAGATCGGGACATGCAGGAGACATACAGTACAGACCAAAAGTTTGGACACACCTTCGCATTCAAAGAGTTTGAATTTGTATTATGGCAAGAAAAAAAGCAGCTAAGTGAAGAAAAAACGAGTGGCCATCATAACTTTAAGAAATGAACGTCAGTCAGTCCGAAAAATTGGGAAAACTTTGAAAGTGTCCCCAAGTGCAGTCACAAAAACCATCAAGCGCTACAAAGAAACTGGCTCACATGCGGACCGCCCCAGGAAAGGAAGACCGAGAGTCACCTCTGCTGTGGAGGATAAGTTCATCCGAGTCACCATCCTCAGAAATCCCAGGTTAACAGCAGCTCAGATCAGTGAGCAGGTCAATGCCACACAGAGTTCTAGCAGCAGACACATCTCTAGAACAACTGTTAAGAGGAGACTGTGTGTGTGAATCAGGCCTTCATGGTAGAATATCTGCTAGGAAACCACTGCTAAGGACAGGCAACAAGCAGAAGAGACTTATTTGGGCTAAAGAACACAACAAAAAAAACTCTTTGAATGAGAAGGTGTGTCCAAACTTTTGGTCTGTACTGTATGTTCTTCCAGATGAACATCATGTCTTGATGAACCTCAGTTTGTGTAGAGGCCTTGCCATGCTGGAACAGGTTTCAGTAAAAGGGATTTCCTAAAGCTACTGCAAACAAACATTCTATGCAACTGTGTGCTGAAAAAGATATACATGTACAATAGATAGATATGGGTGTCACTAGTCCACATTGGATATAATGTACCTCTTGACAGAGGAAATGGAGGGGATTTTTTCTAGGCTTTTGCAATGTTTGTTTTTATTTAATCTGAAATTGTTGAAATCTTTCAGCGATTTCATGTTGGACGCATATTGAATTTGCATTAATACCAAAGCATAAAAGTGTTGAGAGTAAATCTAATAAAACCATGCAAAATGGTACCACTCTAAGGAATGTCTAGTTGATGCTTTATGAATGCTTAGCATTTCCTTATAGAAATTCACCAGGGTATACTTTGTTGAGTAACTTTTAATGAAATTTGGGGATCAATGCAGAGTGCCTACTACCAGGTCTACTTTTTTTCCCCACTATTAGTCAGCAGTCAGACTTTGCAGGAAGACAGAAATATTAGATTTCCAAAGAGACGTATTGTTGGTAAGTTGCTTGCCAACCCAACGAGTCCGAATTACAAACTGTCACAAATTCTTGAGTAGTCCGGTGCAGGAGATGAAAACCCACTGCTACAGCATATACATTTTTCTGATATAACAAGGATATACTGTATATTTAGATGTGTCTGCCAAAAATGATCTGCTACTCCAAGTATTTTCAAACCTAATTATGTTAATAGAAATAGATTGGAGGCCCATATAGATTGGCCGAGGTCTGGTATGAGCTAGAGGCAGGCCTGAAGTTCTAAAGTTGGAGAAGAGTTGAGCTCGACTGCAATATGCTGTTCTCAGCCTGCTCTGTCAGCACAAGCATGATGAGGAAGTGGGGACATGGCTGCCAATGCAAACTACTGTGCGGCTGTTTGAGACGGTGACTTTCGGCAAGGTGTGTGTGTGTGTGTGTATGTGTGAGGTGCATTGAGATGTCCTTGTCTTAGGTAGAAGTGCTACACCCATAGACAGCCAATTACATCTTCAGCATGGAGGAGACGAAGATGAAAAAGGAAAAGGGAAGACAGAATATAATTGTGTATATTTAGCCGAGGCACTACTGTCATCTGAAATGTGAAATGAAGTCTGAGTTGAAGGGTTCGCTCCAGTGTAATTATCGCTAGGTTGGATGCCATAAAATGAGCAATATGTCACCTTCACCAATCTATAGTGCTTGAAAGCCAGTGATCAAGCGTGTATGTGTGTGTCTTTGTAGGGTTGCAGGACCATTAAAAAATACATCAATATTATGAATTTTCTCATCACTATGTTCCAATTTACCCTAGTTCATATTGAGAAACAAGTGTTTTCATCAGGAAAAGGGGGTGGGCGGGGGGGCGGGGTAGTCCCTGAGTTCTTGGTCAGTGCAGGTGGCAGCTTCAGGAGGAAGCAGATCTAATTATGCTCCGGTAACAATGCTTTGTCCCTGCAGAGGCTGACAGAGCCGGTGACAAAAGCCGTCGCTGCATCCTAATCAGGAGACAAAATGCGCCGAGGCCTCCCTCATCCCGGCAGGGGCATCATTAACAGCACACCTCTCCGGGAAGACAAGAAAGAAAAAATACACATGTGCTTAAAGAGCATAAACAAATACACAAATATCCCACATGTGCCTTTATAAGCATATATTACAATGAAAACATGTGCATTTGCAATGGCACGCTCAATCGCAGGCATTCAAGACAGATAATTTGAGAAATAAGAAATCACCTGTCATATAAAATGACCGCAAGTTATAGGATATATCTAAGAGAACGAATAGAGAGAGAGAGAGAGAAGGAGAGAGAGAGAGTGAAAGAGCGAGAGAGAGAGAGACTGACAGGGGTTGGTGGCCCACTGTGCCTTCTGTCCTCTTGGGCCTAACAAGCAACCTGACAGCCCACAGCTGGGTCCTGCTCAACGACAATGTGCCTATGTGTGTGTGTGACATTAGCGGACCATGTTACGTCTGTCTCATTAGAATTCATTGCCCACCTTGATTTCCCCTTTCCCTGACAGTCCGACCCCAGAGCATCCAATCAAAATCAGCCGATCCTGACACGAGTGTGTGTGATTGGTGCACGGAGCCCCAACAGGGCTAAAAGGTGTCACATTAAGGCCGATGATGAGACAGAGGTCAAATGTAGCCATGACCTCAGGAGCAGGCCTTGTTACCTGCCCATGACAATGAAGCCAATCCCTGCCATCATCACCATAATAGGACATGTCATATATAGTCTGTTGCGTACACTATCCCAAAACCCCCTCTCTCCACCGCATGGGTCTCGTACAACGTCCATAAATTAGGAAAATGAAAGTCGCGTTGCGCAGCTAACTAGCTATGCTTCTGATCTATGGCTGTAAAGTGACAGACATGTGTGTGTTTCATCAGTAAACTGTTCTGTTATGGTATGAACTGTTATTTTACAGCTTGTAGTGTTTGGTAAAGCAGAATGTAGTGTGCATATGATACAATCCAATGAGGAGCATTGCCTATTAATAACGGCTATGATTTAAACAAATGTCCTAATAAGTTCATGGAATATGACATCATTTTAATTGCACGATTGCAAGACAGTGCAAGATTTAGATCTTACAACTTCTGTATGTTACTAGGTAAAAACAGAAAAAAAGTGGGACAAAAGCAAACTATACCTGATGTGCACGTGCACTTTATGTTGTTTTTTCGGTATAGACTTAGGTAGTTTTTGTTAATTTATAATGTTAATCTGTTTTGTCTCAGCTAGTCAGCTTATTAGGTTTCCGTCGCTAGTTAGCTAAGTTGAGTCATAACTTGAATTGGCTTGATGTCTGCCGGACCAAAACATTATCATATCCACAAAGAAGTTTCTCCAAATGTAGCTTGAAGCTGAGAATAGCAGTATCGTCCACATAGATCTTTAATGTCCAAAATCTACAATATCTACAATCTACAATACCAGCATGAGTTAATTAATCAAAAATATAGAACTAGCCTCAGAACTTCAGTCACATGTTTGTGTGATCTCAGGATCTCAGATTGAAGATATAACAAGATTTGGTTGTTCAATCAATATCTTTAACCCCCTTCCCCAGTCTCATTACAGAGCTATACAGGGTGCTTCCGCAGGAGCACGGTCTCACAACCAAAGTCTTAAAATAACCAGCACTGGGATTTCAGGATTTCATTTCAATTTATCCAGCTTTGCTATTAAAGTGGTAATCACTTCGATTGTACTCAATGATGAAAGTATGCCAGTGATAGCAGCGGATATAAGAGGTCCTTCCTAATATTAAATACATATGAAGTCATGTAACGTATTTGGCATGTATGAAAGTGTTATTATGATGCTATAATGAGGCTCATCCGTGTATTGAATGTGGCGGTTTACTCTCAGGCATTTTATTCTATATGCTGTGAGCTTGTTATTCTTCCACTGAGGGTAAATAAGGTCAGAACTCTGCAGGGGGTTTTAGGGAGGGGAACAAACTAATTTCCTTTTCCGTTTCATTTCCAGCATTACCGTAACAATCAGGTATATCCACACACACACACACACACACACACACACACACACACACACACACACACACACACACACACACGCGCACACACACATTTTGAAAGCACTCCAAATAAAGCTAACACATGATTATGATGTGCATATATTTCTGTTAATGTGATTTATGGTGTTTTATACAGTACGTGTACTGTGTCATCTCTGTAATGCATTGGGAAAGGTGGGTCCCCTTAAACCACCACCCTACTGGTTTGGCCATCAAAGTCCTTAAAATCACAAAAACCAGTATGTGTGTGTGTGTGCGTGTGTGTGTGTGGATCAAAGTCGCTGTTTCCGTATTAAAGATTAGCCACATAATTATTAAATATTTGTTACCTGAAGTTTAATGTCAGTTTCAACTCAAATTTCAGCAATAAAAAAATAATAATAATAATTCTAGTTTTTACTTCTATTTTTATTCTTGACCTAACCATAACTACTTAATATACTGAAATCTTTCAACAAGCAAAGGTAATGTGTTTAAATATTATTTAAAATGGAATAGTTTGAATATTAGTGCCACTCCTAGCCTAATCTTATTTTATTAGGGTCCAAGCACTTTGACATTAGCACGATGACATCATAGCTATTACATCATCGTCCTCTTGTTCTTCTATGGATTTTTTGCTTCAAGAATCTGGGGCTTTTTGGGGGTCTTAACATGCTCAAAAAGTCACTGTGCCCGCTGCCGTTCTGGTGCACTTGGGCCCGCTCATCGCGCTTGCAACTATATTTATTTATTTATTTATTTATTTCTTGAGCTTATCTGGTTGATATGTATATCACAATATGGCAAAATACATTAAAAATACATTAAATATGACATCATATATGGGACACTAATAGTACTATATCAAATGTTCCTTAGATTACATTTGTCAGCACTCAAATTGTGAAAGAGTGGTTCAGGTTCTCACTACCACATTTTTATCTAAAGGTGGTCAAACAACATCTTGTACTGTAGTGTACTCATCTTTCCAAGCCTGGCCATTAAATTATCAGTACTGATCATAAGCAATCAAAAATCAGTATCAAATGGAAAGTGTATGCCCAATCACCAGGCAGCAGCAGGTCTGCTGCTGCCTGGTGATTGGGCATTTAGCCAGCATCAGTTTTTATTATTTTATGCTTATAGCAAATAAGTACTGAAGCTGAAACACACTGGAAATTAAATAAACATTATTTAGCATGTACATTTCATGTACTTATGTTATGGATTTGATTTGATTTGAGAGCAGGGAATATTCAAACGTATGCAAACGCATTAATGTGGGCATACGTATGCAAAGGTACGTATGCAAAAGTACTTGACTGTGTGCTGTTTTTGTGGTATTTTAGTAAAAAAAAAAAAAAAGTTTGCAATCGTGACACCATGTTGACACAATCTGCAAAACTAATTTAAGGTTTTATTCAGTATGCGACAGATTATTCCCTGCATAGTGAATGCTGTATTTACAGCCGCCTATTGTTTTTTTTTTTTTACCTCTCGGCTTTAGGGTTAACTGCACTTCAGGAAAATAAACGTCAGTCAAACTGAAGGTTTCTTCCCTTGACAAGCAGGAATAGTTTATTCAAATTGGAACTGGAGGGTGGGGGAGTGGATAAGCGAGAGGGGGAAAAAGAGAAGTGAGAGCTTGAATGCACAATATATATTTATAAAAGCAAAGATCCACCTGCCTTGCTTGCATTGTGTCTCAGACAGTGCACTCACTCGGCCTGATGACCTTTAACAAGCCATTTCCCTTCTCCCTTTCCTCTCTCAATATTTCTGACATCACATCTATCCATCCTTTCCTCTCTCATTGTTTCTTTCTCTCGATTCAGTTTAATTCAATAACCATCACCATATACAGAAAATACTGTTAATAATTGAAAATGACATATAATAAAGAATATCTTTATAGATCACGTGTTCTCTCTCTTTCTTTCACATCGCTTTGCAAACTAGTGCGCTCTAACCTGGGGGGTTTGTGGATGTCTATATGCACTTCTGACACACCGGGCTGTCTCATGTCTTCTGTCCCTGTGGTAATAGCCTCTAATTATCCTCTCAGGTATTTCTGCCATTGCACTCCCAGTGGCCAATCTCCATATGGTCACTACATAATAAACTGGCAGAGTGAAACATCGCACTTTTACATGAAGCTTACGGAAAGTGATGGCTGTAACTGTATTGTTTTAGATTTGAGCAGAAACAATAAATGTTATATTCAATATGGTGTTTGTGGATAATGATTAGAAATCTATTAGATATGTTTGTGCTGTTTTGCAGTTATTTTTAATACATTGTGTTATGCATATATAAATTATGCATATATATATATATATATATATATATATATATATATATATATATATATATGCATAATTTCAGTCTTTTGTTTTTTTCAGCACCACTGTACATGCGTGTTTGATCTGCTGTTACAGTGATCCTGAATATTACTATTACTTAAATAAGTAAATAAATCTTAATAAATCAATAAATAATGACAGTAAAACAAATAAAAGCCTGTGATATGCTTTCTTGACATTTGGTGGGATAAGTGTAAAACATACAGTATAATAAAAGCATGCAGCTATGATGATGCAGCCACTAAACTGCAACACTATGGTCTCACTCTTTGTCCTTCTCTGTCCTTCTCCTGATTGTTATACTCATGAGCCTTACCCTAGGTGTTCCCTCGTCACGCACTCGCAACACTCGAGCTGGTAACGGTAGTGGTTTTGAACAATCGCTGAGAGCTAATGCTGTACATTGGCTCAGATCTATAGTGCGCAGGTGGCTGAATTTCACACAGTGATGAAAATGATAATAAACAATTCAGAGGTCAGGCCTCTAAAATACCTGCTCTATTACAGGCCTTTCTGTAGCGCTGTGATACATGAGCCGTGAGGTTGTGGGGTTTAATTTAGCATGTTATCGCTAATTCGGGTTCATTCTGTAGATTCGCACAGTTCACCTAACATGCAGACGTGGCCAGATCTGATGCAATAACCTCAACGCCAGAAGCCAAGGGTTTTGTCTTGCACTACAGCAGCAAATTTTCTGAAGATAAAGTGTAGTTTAGCAAAAACTGGTGGATAAAAAAAAAAAAAAGAAAAAAATCTAATCACTTATGAGCTTTTCCACTCTTGACTTAGCAAAAATGCAAGAATGCATGCAAAATTGGCTTTTTATCTGATCTAGAACAGGTATTGAGTTTTACAGGAGAAAAAGAGTGAAAATGAAGAGAAAAGAAGATCCTACCTTAATAATGTTTTAGTTTGTCATGTCGTCTTATGAACACCAAACTGAAGTAAAGTGTTGCCATTATTTGAGCTTGGTTTGTTATAGTTGAAAGCTAATTTTATCCTTTAGAAATACAGTGGTGCCTCTGTATAAGACTTGAATCCATACCGAAGGCGAGTTCTTAAGGAAAAATTCCGTATTGCGAAACACATTTTTCCATAAGAAAAAAATATACAGTAATCTCAGATAATCCATTCCAGCCTCCCAAAATATTACCAATATTAGCAATTTCTAACACTATAATCATATTTAAAAACAATAAAAACAACAAAAAGGACATGTAAATGAAGTAAAAGATGAAATACATAGACATTAAACCTCACTCAAGCTCAATTCATGAATCCTCTTGGCATCAGCTGCTTTAAAAGCGAAACTTAAAATGGCTACATTTTCTTCTTGCTACCGTCCCTGCTAGCATTTGTGGGGCCCATGGGGCTTTATCTTTCCTAAAGCTTGAACAAAATGCAAAAAAAAAAAATACCACAAAAAAGTAAACTCTCCTTGCTTGGCTTTCCGCTAACACAGAGGTTTCGAACGGACGTACGGGCAACTTGGCTCGGTTCGTTCGCTCGTATGCTGACTATGCTTTCTACGCCGAGGCAAATTTCTTGCAAAATTTCAGGTCTTAGGGCAAAAATTCGTGAGGCGGGGCATGTGTACTATTGTATATAAATATATATGAAAGAAAAAAAGAAAAAAAAAACTTTTTAAATGAACTGAAATTTGATCACTTACTCAATATTTGCCTCTTTGCTGGTGAAAACCGGGGGGAAAGCAGTCAACACAAGTCATGGGATATTTCAAAGTTTAAACCCAGGGATTCGGACCCCACGTGAAAATGAACAAAGTTTTTCAAAGATTGTGCAATTTTCCTACGGACTAAATATCTATGGACTAAATATTCCTGCTGTATTTATTAGACAGCCAAAACAAGGTTACAAAGTAACTTGAAAACAGTGATAGATGTGCAGGATGACAGACACAACAATACAGGATGGGGAAACGGGTTACACAAAGGACACGGAGAAGTTTAAAAATTGCGGACAAATTGTGGATTTTTTTCCCCCTGTGGTTGTGGTAAACACTACGCCCGTGTTTGTGTCTCGAGCTATAACATCTACTGACTGTGGCGTCTCAGAGCTACAAAGAGTTTGGATAAACACACTCTTGTTGCGGCTTTGAGTGCATTGTTCTTCTCTGGCAATCCTGAAGGCTTGTGAAGAGGCGACCTTTTAAATCATATCATTACACGACCCGAAGCTCACTAGACAATAGCCTGGAAGTGGAAAACAAAGACGCGGGATCGTCCAAATCATATGGAGGTTTGGTGATGGAAGTGCGAGCAGCCAGATGTTAAACAAGCTCAGCTGAAGCTGTGTGTCAAAATGTCAAACTGCAGCAGCTTTTCTGCATCTGCACTCGTGTACTGGAGTCAGGATTGGAGATTCATCATTGCAAACTCATAATAATTCAAAAGCTAGGAATGGTTAAGGGCTTGTTAGGGGTTCGGAGGATGTAGCTTTTCTTACAACCTCATTTGTGGTCAATTCCAACATTCTGGCCAGAATTCCAACACTATGTGCACGAGATGATGTTGCTATGGTCGATTCCAGTAAAGAAACCAAACAAGTTTTTAAAAGGTCGTTTATGAAACGATGAATGAGGATCCATAAAAAGTATGATTTATTGAGTCATTCCATTAGTTAGATTGGTAATTAGTATATGGCAAAATAACAGAAGCTGTGTCTTCTTTTAGACGCTGTTGAAGTTGATGGTACCTCACACTTGCAGTGAAACACAGAGAGAGCGAAAGAGAGAGTACATATACATGTCTGACTTCTCTTGTACCTTTCACATCAAATCTAGGGTCTTCACACACCTCTTGGCCCTAATTAAGAAATCTGAAACATGTTTAGGATGAAAAGATCAGACCGGTGACCTTTTCAAGAGCATCAGAACAGGGTGACTGCTTTACGCTCGTCTGTCAGAGAGAGAGAGAGAGAGAGAGAAAGAACATTTGCATGTTTCGGTGCTGTCTTGGATCTTGGCATCATCATCATCGCACCACACCACCGAATTTCTTCATAAGTGACATAAGTTAAAAGGACAGCGCTACTTTCTGGAAAAGGGTAATGCCATTGTTTACTCGACTTTATGATGAGGTTAATCAATATTCTAATTATTAATGTAGTGCATTGCAAAAAAATAAAATAATGTAAAATTTGAATTCATTTATGTGCTCGTATGTAATCTGTAAAGTGTTAGATGAATGCAAAAATGTGAATATACAGCAGGTATGATATATTGGCTATTACTGTATATCCCATATTGGTTTACACAAATACATGATCAATATTTTATTACATTTGGATAATATAAATGGTGGCCACAAATCTATAGGTATTGTTCATTATATGAAATTATTATCATTATTTTTTAATGTATTACTTTTTTCAAATTATTTTCAGCCCAGATGACTTTGAAACTAACAATGAAACCTTTAATGGAACCAGTTGAATTTTCCAGCCTCACCTGAAGTCTGTAGAGCTACTGTGCATCATCAGCTCTGATACATTAAAAATGTTCTCATATTCGGCATATTTACAAGCAACATAAAGTCATAGGCTAGTAATTTGAGAATTTGCTGTAATTTATATATTTTAAAAATATTTCTTAAAAAAATGAATCATTTGATTGTTTATAAATAATAATAATATTTTTAATAGTAACAGTAGTAGGGGTGGTAATAATAATAATAATAATAATAATAATAAAGCATTCTGAATAAGTGTATGAGGTCATAATAAATAATATATATATAATATATATATATATTTATAATAAACTTATCAAACATTGAACAAATGAATTAGCATTGCATATTTTTTTTTTGTTCCTCATATAACATGTTATACTGTATGTAGTGTAAATAGCCACAAAATGGAGACATTTAGTTTGGAGAATTTCTTCTTTAATTATTGTATTTATTTAACTGCATTGGCTTTATGCAGGCACTTTGCACAATGACAACAAAAGTTTAATCGAATCCAATTGAATCGAATCTTATCTAAACCTGACATCAAGCCTATCCTTGCTCTACAATAAAGAAAGACTGACAATTATTTTCTTCATCTCAGCAGAATGGTGAGCTTTAAAGTCTGGTGATGAAAACCGTACCGAGTTCAGAAATGACAAACATAAGACAGCTCCTTATTTTCATATCCCCAATATAAGATAAGTAAGCGTCATAAAAGATTACGAGTCAAACTTTCTGTCACACACACAAACGCACACTGTAGGAAATAATAATCATAAAATATACACAAGTCTTGATATCTGTCGTTAGTCTCGCCAGGAACCACTGAACTGCTGTTACGGAGAAAAGCGAGAAATATTGCCCTCTTTTAAACCCTGCTGTTTACTATTCATTAGGTCGTTATTAGAATATATGCATCATACTTCCTGAGAGATTTATCTGCTTGTAAAACGGAGTGCCACACAGCAGACAGAGAGAGAGAGAGAGAGAGAGGTTTTTCATTACCGCTATGGGCAATTCTCTGAAAAACAAAAAAGCATTTCATTTTGACAAGGAAAGCAAATTACAGCAGCCTTAGCATGCCACCAGTCTTTTATTTGTCTAATAGAAGCCGCTCTTAATCATCGCGCATATTCACAGTTCACGATTTCTTCTGTTTGAACATGTAAGGCAAGATCCAGCGATGGGAAGCAGGGGTGGAACTGCTGTATATCCTTCCTGGTTATCACTCAGTGTATAATATTTTGTACGTGATTGCGTGTCATATTTAAAAGACCTGCTTTTGCTTCTCTTTGTGTTAAAATAGCAGCATGATGTCATACCTGTATTGTATGCACTTCAACCTTTCAAATGCCAATAAATGGCGGGGGGGGGGGGGGGGTCACTGGACATCTGGTTAAGTTTGGAGATGATATATTTTATGACTTACTGTATATGCTTAAAGTATTAATGTCACAGTTAGCTTGGCATACTGGTTATCATGGAACAGGAAACATAACCCGCAAATGATGCAATACCAGCAGTTATTTGCAATGTGTACCAGATTGTTTTGGGATGTTTTCTGTTAAATCAACTGTGATACAGGAATTGACCAGGACTGCAGGTACCTATCACCATTTACACAGCATCTATCGTTTTGGCAGAACGACATGCTGCATCTTAGATGCGAGATAAAACTGGATTGTAACATGTTTTGTTTACCTACAGTATATTATTCCTCTGAAACTGATAGAGAAGAGCTAAATTTAGTAGGCAGGTCCATACTTTGCACAATTGAGTATTTGTAGGTAATATATTAGGTAAATACAAATATATTTTTTGTTGTTGTCTCGTCCCCGTGCCATTTGGCCAGTGGATACCACACACACTGGAGATACAGTATATCTGTCATTCCTGTTGCAGTTACTTAAGGGGTCGGGTTGCCGGTTATTGTAGATGCCCAATTGTCTTTCACATACTATGAGCGATTTGGGAACGCCAATTTGCCTAACTTGCATGTCTTTGGAATGTTGGAGGAAACCCAACAAGCATGGGGAGAACATGCATACATGCAGACCCGAGACGGGGATTGAACCCCAATCCTGGTGGTGCACTGAGGATTAATACTGTATGTGTAGCTATAACTCCACAAATTTTACTATATCATTACATCATTATTAAGACCAGATAATCTCCAAATATCAAAGTGTTTCTAGCAAATTGGTTTGATAAATTTGTTAATAGTCCTAAAGATTTTTTTGTTTCACCCTGCTCAAAACAAATCAAATAACTATGACCAAATACTAATTTATTGATTTGGCACAAACCAAGGTTCTTATATAATATTCAAGCATGTAGATTTACAGGCAATGCCCAGCTTATAGTAGAGTAAAATAGAGAGAGTTACACTGTATACTGTAATAAAGGCATAACACACTCCAGGTGGAGATTTTATAGGGAAACAATCAACGAAAGAATAAAGTGGAGTTAATGGTACCACACATAGTTGATGATTTTTTTCCTAGAAAAGCACATCTTGGAGTGTTTTATTCCCATTATACCAGAGCAAGTAGCATCTAATTCAGTGTTCAGTGGTCAGTTCCTGTTATTACCTACATTATTTGCTGTATTTCTTTCACTCACCAGTCTGTGATTCTGTCTCCATTCTGTGTCTTGACGATATTAACAAATAAATAAACGATACCAACATCAACAATAAGACAAATTACTGTATGTCCTGAAAAAGCGCCCGGAAACTTTTAAAAATATTAAATTAGCATCAAGTTAGAGAAAATCTTATAACTGTAACTTTTGTCAGAGCTGCTGTTATAGAAAAAAAATCAACTCTTCCTATCCGATTAGATTCATGAATTCATCAATATAGTGCTATTAGGTATTTGTTGTAATGCTTATATACAATCCAAACCGTCATATTTACGTTGTCTTAGATAATGGCCAAATCTTTACTAGATGAGCTCAAAGTCTTGTCCAAGGTCAGGTATCTGAAGGTGCTAAAGTTTAAAAGTTCACAACAGTGCAATGAGGTCATCCTCCCTATCAAAGTCTGAAAACAAGCAGTAAAGACAGGCAGGGAGATTTAGCCTGCACCCGCCTCGTTAATCTAGATGACTGTTTCCCTGGCATGACTGCCTCCTCGAAATGCTTGTCCCAGATTTATCCTCCATACTTCATAATCAAGTATTTGTTTATAGTCAAGACATAAAAAACAATCATGATAATAATGTGTGATGGATAGCTCTGCATGCTGATATTTATTCACCCATAAAGAAAACTCGGAGGAAAGTCATCAGGCCTCGTAGGCGGCCCTGAGATCCGGAAGGTCGTTGGCTAACACCGGGAAAAGCATACGATACTGATCTGGCATCAGTCGAGGTTATTAACGCTCCACGTCCTGACATCTCGCCGTCGGTACCAAGACTTTGAATAGCTGATGAACCTGTCACGCCCAGAGTCTTGTTAAAATTTTAATAAACGCCTCGAGGGCTCATCGACTCACAGTGAGTTATGCTGATCGCGCAATCATGTTTGACGGCGCGCAGTGCAAAGCCTTCAGTGCGAGTAAAGTATTCTTTCCATCCACGTTAACTACCGCCTTCATTCCACTTGTGCCGGCTCGGATTTATTAAACAGAGTGTATTATTGGATCCGGTTTAATAGCTAACCCTCAGCTCTGTCTCATAAACACGACAGTGTTATACTGATGGTGATACCGCTCATTCGCTTGTCCTCCAAAGCTTTAGAGAGCGGCGCAGGTACGGCTCATCTGACTGACATGCACACACTTAAGGAAATGCATCATACCGAAGCACAGTGATGACCGGGTTTAAGATTAAGAACGAGGCGGGCGATAACTGTTGTAGAATGTTTGGTCGTCAAATCCAGTGCGTGAGGGAAAACAGGACATTTTGTCCTCCATCAGCCAGGACGGTGCTTCAAAGCCTCATATATTCTGTAATAATTCATCTAATTCAGCACTATTTCTACATGTCCTTCATTTTCTTACTTCAATAAAACAATACATAAGTTTGAATAGTTACACATATAAAGGATTGTTTCCCCTAAATGTTTTAATAATATATGTTTTATTCAGACTTTTATAATGATCAAATTTATTAAATGTATTAAATGTAATAATATTTTAATATTTATTTTGCAT
Organism: Clarias fuscus; assembly: GCA_030347435.1. Lineage (NCBI taxonomy): Eukaryota > Metazoa > Chordata > Actinopteri > Siluriformes > Clariidae > Clarias > Clarias fuscus. Next base: position 18,552,659 of record CM059228.1, read on the forward strand.
TTAATATTATTTTAAATTATATATATATATATATATATATATATATATATATATATATATATATATATATATATATATATATGACAAATTGTATATAATTTTTTCATACTAAATATTTTTTATTTAAATATATAAAAAATACACATTTATACTGTATATTTTACACTATAAAATAAATAATATAGTATAATTTAATTGTATTTATTACTTGTTTTATAGCCATTAAAAACAAACAAAGAAACTGTAATGCACACTCGCACCGTGACCGGCACGAGGACCCGGAAGTAAGACGGTCGCGCTTTCAGAAAGCATAAAAGGAAACAAGATGGCGCTTCACATCGCTTAGTCATTGAGTTCATTCATGCCTTCGCTATCGCTTCACCAACTATTTCGTGAGTACTCACCTATTCAGATCGCTTCCTTGATTGAGTGTGTGTTGCCAGAACGCGGGTTTATTTGTGTAGATACTTGCTCTTTGTGTAAGAGAGTTCTAAGAGTAAACGCGTGGTTATCCTGCCTGGTCGCGCTGCTTCCGCGTTTGGGTTTACCGTCCACGCAACACGGGCTAACTGCTAAGGCTACTGTGTTCATCCCTCGGTTGCTCGTGAAAGAATGACTGAGCCAAAAGCAGTAAACCCAGCGGAGTTTGCTCGCCTCTGCACTGTGGTTGACCAGCATGCCGAGCTGATCAATGAGCTCCGTGGTGAAGTCGTGTCTCTCCGAAAGGAGCTCCAAGACGTCGCGGTTTTGCGCCGCGAGGTGGCGGAGCTGCGGCAGGAGAACGTGACCCTCCGCAAGGCGGCTGTTGCCACGCCCCCCGCAGCGGCGGCAGCGCCGCCCCCTCCCCCCTCCCCCTCTGACATGTTAATTGCTTTACCAGATAAGTGGGATGGCACAGATGGAAAGTGCAGTGTGTTTTTAACAGCATTAGATCTTGTGTTTGAGTTCAATTCCACCGGGTACTTCACAGACCGACTGCGCGTTGCACTTCTCGTCTCATTGCTATCCGGGCAGGCAGCTGAGTGGGCCACGGTGGTTCTCAGGTCAGATTCGGACACAGCCTATTCATACGGAGAATTCACCCGCCAACTCAAACTGACCTTCGAACATCCTGCTGCTGAGGTGGAGACCGACAGCAAACTGTACCATCTGCGGCAGGGTGGGTCGTCCGTGAGCCGCTACACCGTGGATTTCCGTACCCTCGCCATGCAGTCCACCTGGGGGGACGCCGCCCTCCGGACGGCTTACTACGAAGGACTGGCTTCTCGCATCAAGGACGAGCTTGCCGGACAAGAGCTTCCGGCTACACTGGAGGGTTTGGTCCAGCTTGCCCTCCGGATTGACCAGCGCCTGCTCGCTCGTCCGAAGCCAGCCCGTCCGAACCCTGCCGCCCATCACGCCCCTTTTTTCACGTTCCACGCCCCGATCACCAGCTTTCACCACCACCACTAGGGCGTCTGCCGGGTCTCCACCTCCCGCCGTGGTTGACACGGGAGCTGGAGAACCCATGCAACTAGGACGCGCCTCCTTGAACCCTGCACAGTGAGAACGACGTTTCAGGGAGCGACTATGCGCCTATTGTGGGTCAGCGGCACACCATAGAGCTATATGCCCTTCACGCCCGGGAAACGATCAGGCCCGGTGAGTCAGGGGGGCAGCTCACCGGGTCACCTCCATCTCGCCGCCACCATACCGAGCATCTCGCGTCTCATGGTTCAGGTACACCTCCAATTTGGCCACAGACGAGTCAACAGTTCCGCGTTCATCGACTCTGGGGCTGCTGGAAACTTTATTGACTCCTCCTATGCCAAGAGATTGGGGGTGGAGACTGAGGCGTTATCCCAGCCAGTTTGAGTGACATCCGTCGACGGTCGGCCCCTTTCCTCCAGCCCTATCACCACCCAGACTTGGCCCATAACCCTCACCATTGACCAACACCAAGAAGAAATCCGCTTTCACCTCACCTCCATTTCCTCGCCACCCATCATCTTAGGATACCCCTGGTTATTGCAACATGACCCTCTCATCTCCTGGTCTCAAAACCGGATCCTGCAATGGGTTCCGACCTGCCTAGAACTCTGCCTATAAACGCCGGCTGGGACGTGCTCTAGGGAGTCCGAGGCCCCCGATGTTGACACCAACGCCATCCCTCCTGCATATCGAGACCTGGCTGAGGTCTTTTGTAAGAGACGTGCCGATCATCTTCCTCTGCATCGCCCCTACGGCCTGGCTATTGAGATCCAGCCAAGTTCCACTCCCCCCCGTGGCCGTCTATACTCTCTCTCTTCCACTGAGACGCGGGCGATGGAGGAGTATGTGTCCTCTGCTCTCCGTCAGCGTACCATCCGACCCTCTTCCTCGCCCGCCGCCGCGGGATTTTTCTTCGTAAAGAAGAGTTCGGGTGAATTACGTCCTTGTGTTGACTATCGGGGGCTGAATAACATCACAATAAAAAACCGACACCCGCTGCCTCTTACCAACTCAGCCCTGGACGCTCTCTCTGGTGCCACCATTTTTACAAAGTTGAACCGCCGGAGCGCCTACAACTTGGTGCATATCAGAGAGGGCGATGAGTGGAAGACAGCCTTCATCACCCCTCATTACGAAAGCCTTGTTATCCCCTTTGGACTCTGTAACGCCCCCGCAGCTTTCCAGCAGTTTATGAACGATGTTCTCCGGGATATGTTGGGAAAATGGGTATTTGTCTACCTAGACGATATACTCATCTACTCGCGCACCGCCGAAGAACACATCCGACACGTCAGGGCCGTCCTTAAGAGATTGCTCGCCCACCGACTGTACTGTAAGTTGGAGAAGTGCGCTTTTCACAAGCGCTCCACCACGTTCCTGGGCTTTGTCATCTCGTCCAAGGTGGCCATGGACCCACAGAAGCTTGAGGTTGTACGTTATTGGCCCCTACCCAAGACTCTCAAACAACTTTAACGGTTTCTTGGGTTTGCGAACTTCTATCGTCGCTTTATCCGGGGCTACAGTACAGTCGCAGCACCCCTAACCGCACTAACTCGCCCCTCATCTCATCTTTTCCAACTCGACTCCACTGCCATCAGTGCATTCTCCAAACTCTACCATCTATTCACCACTCCAATTCTCCTCCATCCAGACGCCGACCAACAATTCGTTGTGGAGGTGGACGCCTCAGAGGTGGGCGCTGGGGCTGTTCTCTCCCAGCAGGGTCCAGACCAGAAACTACACCCTTGTAGTTTCTTCTCCAAAAAATTTGACCCCACTCAGCAGCGATACGGGGTAGGGGACCGCGAGCTGCTGGCCATAAAGTCGGCTTTGGAAGAATGGCGACACTGGCTCCAGGGTGCCAGAGAACCATTTATCATCTGGACCGATCACCAAAACCTCATTACCATCAAGAACCTAAAACAACTCAACCCCAGGCAGAAGCGGTGGGCTCTATTTTTCGAGTCTTTTGATTTCCACCTATCCTATCGCCCGGGGTCAAAGAACATCAAAGCCGACGCCCTCTCCCGACAACATGAAGGGGACGTCCCCTGGACGGACCCCACGTCTGTCCTGCCACCTTCCAGAGTCATCGCCCCGCTCCGTTGGGAACTGGAGACGAGGGTTCGCCAGGCACAGGCCACGGAGACCGAACCGGCAGGGGCCCCGCCTGGACGACTCTTCATACCCAGGAACATCAAGGTCGACGTCATCAAATGGGGTCACTCTTCGCTGCTGTCGGGGCACCCAGGCACGCAGTGCACCCTCAAATACATCCAGCGCGCTTTCTGGTGGCCCCCAGTGTTCGCCAGGGCCAAGACCTCCAATCAACCAACACCAGGGGAACTCCAACCACTCCCAGTCCCCCGTCGACCCTGGACGCACATTGCCCTTGACTTCATCACGGGCCTGCCGGCATCCGAAGGGAAAAACATCATCATGACCATAGTGGATCGGTTCTCCAAAGCTGTGCACCTGGCGCCCCTCACCGGACTCCCGTCAGCCAAAAGGACAGCCGAGCTGATATTAGAGCACGTAGTCTGTCTGCATGGGTTCCCTAAGGACATCGTATCGGACAGTGGGCCCCAGTTCACTGCACGGTTCTGGAAGGCCTTCTGCCATCTGATCGATTCTACCTCGTAGACTATCTACGAGGATAGTCTATCCTCGGGCTACCACCCCCAAATGAATGGTCAGACGGAACGGGCCAACCAACAACTGGAGCGCTACCTAAGATGTTTCGTTGCCGACCGCCGGCGCTCCTGGGCTCGCTACCTCATTTGGGCGGAACTCTCACACAACCTCCAAGTTTCCTCCGCCACGAAGCTGAGTCCATTTGAGGTATGCCGGGGTTTCCGGCCAACAGTTGGTCCGAAGGTGTCGACGGTCCTGGATTCAAGCCAAGGAGGCCATCTAGCGCGCAAACACCCGCTACACCTTACAACATTGCCGTCGACACCCTCCGGGACAAATGTTCCAAACAGGTGACAAGGTGTGGCTGTCCACAAAAAATCTACACCTCCGCACGGAGTCCAAAAAGCTTTTACCCAGATTCATCGGTCCATATCGCATCACCCTCCGTGTCAATCCTGTCACCTACCGGCTCCAGCTGCCTGCGGCGCTCCGTATCCACCCGATATTCCACATCTCCCAGCTCAAACCCTTCATCACTTCTCCAATGGTTACACCCACCCACCCTACTCCCCCTCCCCGAATCATCGAGGGTAGTCCTGCCTATACTGTACGCCGGATCCTCGACTCAAGTCCTCGGGGCAGAGGTATGCAGTACCTAGTTGACTGGGAGGGCTATGGCCCCAAGGAACGGTCTTGGATTCCGGCCCGGTTCATCCTTGACCCCGAGCTCATACGGGACTACCGTCATCGGGTATCCATAAAAGGAAACAAGATGGCGCTTCACATCGCTCAGTCATTGAGTTCATTCATGCCTTCGCTATCGTTTCACCAACTATTTCGTGAGTACTCACCTATTCAGGTTGCTTCCTTGATTGAGTGTGTGTTGCCAGAACGCGGGTTTATTTGTGTAGATCCTTGCTCTTTGTGTAAGAGAGTTCTAAGAGTAAACGCCTGGTTATTCTGCCTGCTCGCGCTGCTTCCGCGTTTGGGTTTACCATCCACGCAACACAAGCTAACTGCTAAGGCTACTGTGTTCATCCCTCGGTTGCTCGTGACACAAACAAACATAAAAAAAGACCATTTACATTTTTACAATAATTAAAAGAGTAAAGCTTAGCCATAAAGGGGAAAAAAATCATGTAAATAAAAGGGTATAAATGATTTCATAAACAACAACAAACAATCTATATTATAATATTATTTTAGCATATTTTTAAATTTGACTTCAAAAAAACAGGTTTTAAAATATTACATACTGTAATTTCTTCTATGTATGCGATACGAATGTAATCTGCTCTATGTTTTCCTGAAAGTACACATGAGAATGTGTTTAATATCCCACGTCGTCCTACTTTTATAATAAATGTAGCTTTCAAAACTTCTTCATTACTGGGATCCATGAAGCATAAACACACAGAGAGCTTTCTGAAATGTGCTCAATCAAAACCTATGGATGAAGAAAGATGACTGAGGACGGGAAAATATTTCAGGAGGGGGAAGGTAATTTTTTTTTGTTTTTATTTATTTATTTATTTATTTTAAGTTTGGCATGTTGTAGTGAAGACCTTTTATCATCTATCACTGGGTGTGACCTTCAGCACTGCTTACGTCCTGTCTATTATACTGAACACATTACTGAAGTGTTATGTCCTGGTACAGATTTATAAGCTACATCTAACTGATTGTGTTATTAGAGGTAATGACACATGTGGGCGGTTAGTATACACAAACCCGAACACAGACACACACACACACACACACACACACAGAGGCAGAAAACGTGTGGAAGCTCTTCTTGGGTCAAGCCGTCTCTCTCTCTCTCTCTCTCTCCTCTGACTAATTCATAATGCCCTTTACTCCAAGGTATTGCACAATCTCATTATCATTAGAATTTTGCATATTTAACTACAGTTTTTAATTAGATGGTATTTTATTATTCATGCCCATAATTCGAGGCGTGAGCCGGCTATGGAAATACACTATAATCAGAGAATACACGAGACGTGAAAAGAAAAGACAGGAGTCACGTCTGGAAATGTAAAAAATTTCAGTTTGTAGTCATTAAGTGGCGAATGATGGAGTTCGCTATTCAGCTAACGGCTCTTAATTTAGCTAATAGCCGTCGTGTTGTGTACCTTTTTGCATCTGCTAAAGCGCTAGCACTGGGAGTTGTTTGCTAAAACAGCTAAGCCGTATACGAGTGTGTGTGTGTGTGTGTGTGTGTGTGTGTGTGTGAATATGCATGTGTTTGCCTCATGTGTGTGCCGAGGCTATGGCTCCTTGATGTATTATTAAAATTGGAAATGCACTCCTGGGACGGCATCTAGTTATATGCTTTCATTTACTGAATAAACCAAGCGTTGTTTTCATCTTCACACAGGATTGTTAATGGTGCGGCTGATGAGAGGGGAGGGACCGTGTGTGTGTGTGTGTGTGTGTGTGTGTGTGTGTGTGTGTGTGTGTGTCGTTCGCTTTCTATCAGTCCAGCTCTTTCATTATGCACATTGAAAAGCCAAGCTGCTGAAATTCTTTTAGGTTTTCAATTAGTCATTTGACTGAGCACATCTGTCCCTGGCATACGCCCAGATTCTGGACAGATCAGGTCACATGACTGACTAAGGAATATGGAGAATATTAGAGAGTGTGTGATAAAGTGAGAGAGAGAGAGAGAGAGAGAGAGAGAGAAAGCAGCGAGAGAATAATTCTGCTCTTGTACTCCCATCTGCACAACGTTATATGGATTTTGAGATGCTTTTTTGCTCACCACAGTTGACCAGCCTGGCCATTCTCCATTCTCTTCTGTCTATTCTAATCAACAGCAAAACCTTTTCATAAGATCTTTCTTTCCGATCCTTTCATCCATCCAGAAACCACTGTAGCCCAACCAGTGAGTGTGGAACCCAATGGTGACCACTGTATTTATTCCCATTTGTACACCCTTGGTAGGACCTCCGGTGAACATTCACACACTACAGGCAAGTTAGAAATGCCAATTAGCCTAATCTGCATGTCTTTGGACTGTGAGAACCGGAGAACCTGGAGGAAACCCACCAAGCACGGGAGAACATGCAAACTCCATGCACACAATCCCAACATGGGAATCAAACCCAGGACCTGGAGGTGCAAGGTGACAGTGCTAAACTCTAGGCTGCCATAGTCTTTCCCAATGTGATGTTTAATAAGAACAATCAGGCCTTTGACCTGTATATGCATGATTTAATGCGTCAAACTGCTGCCATAATTGTACATACTGTATGTATGAGTAGTTTTAGAGGTGAAAGTGATCAGTTTCACAATTCATACAGTACAGTGAAATATAACAGAATATACAGTACACCAATCAACCACAACACTAACACCATCGCCAGGAGAATTGAATAACACTGATTATTAGACCTTGTCTGGTCCGATCCCAATGGAAAAACCAATTTCGCACAAATTGCTGAAAAAAGTCAATACTGATCATGATAGAAAGGTACCCGAACAGTTTAAGGTCACATGACTAACGGATATAGATCCAGGCTCCAAATTCTCTAGAACCCAAAAGATCTGCTAATGTCCCAGTGCCATACACCACATCACGCTCCCAGAGGCCTTGTGTCGTGCCCCAAGGGGATAGAGCTGCCCTGTTGGCACAAGGTGAACCCACATAATATTGCACTTAATGTTTTTGGTCTCAATGTTGTGGCTGATTAGTGTATTATTATTATTATTATTATTATTATTATTATTATTATGTTTAAAATGCAGCAATGTAGCATAGGAGGAAATTCTATATATATATATATATATATATATATATATATATATATATATATTTACATTTCAGAATATTTTATGTAAAACTGCTTTGTTTAATTTATTGCTGGTGCTCCACAAATAAAACATTTAATTGTAGTACTAATCTCGTTCCTGATTCTCACCTTAACTATTACTTCCCTTCATTTCCTTTATAAGAAACATTTCCCAAGAAGCATTCTCTAATATACATGCGTCCACACGCACGCTAGACATACCATAACGTTTACTTCTTCCATTTTTCTACAATGCACAAGACAGAGGATGTTGATGCTGGTGCTTTTTTTTTTTCATTATTTATTTATTTTTATTTATTTATTTATTTATTTATTTTAATTTTATGCTCATACATTTTTTAAGTTGCAGCTGCTTCGATTTGCACAGCTTCAAGCAACATGTTCTGCCCGGAATACATTCTCAACATTAATTTGAAGGAAATATACAACATATAGACAGTAAACAGCTATGCATTAACACCAGGGCTTCCTGAACCTCGTCTTCTAAATGACCAGCCATACATGGACCTGCACATGCTTATCATATTAGAGTCATGGTATATGTTTGCAAATGTCCATGTACTGTGTATCTAGCTCACATACATGACACCGGCATGCTGTCTGGCTTACATGTTTGTAACATAATTACATGAATTATGTTAAATGAAAATGTACAAAGGGTAAGGTTAGGCTTAGAGGCGAAGTTCAGATTCCTTATGACTTCTTTCCCAGTAAAGAATTCAAAATCCAGTCACACTGCTTTTGTACAGAACATTCAAAAAAAAAATCCCATATAAATTTGTGCAATTTAGATAAGATGTCGCCATTAACTGTTAAACGTTGTGCATATATTCTTGTTCCTTTAGGCAAAGAACATTCTATAGCACATTTCTGTTAATAAGATATGAGATTGAAGAAGAAGAAGAAGAAGAAGAAGAAGACAGGTGCACTAATGAGTTTTATGCATAATACTGTACACTAATGAGTTCTTTATACTTGATTTATTGTTGTATACATTAACTAGTAAGTAAGGTATTTAAAGTAAATTTTGATTTTTAGACTAATTTTAAAGGAAAAATAATGTCGCGACACCATCATTTAGTTGTGAGCTTGAGGGGTTTTATTACCAGGACAAACTTCTATCCCGAAAGAAGGTGCTATTTTAGGTTGTTTTTGTAAGATGGCCGATGAAGTGTGGAAAATAACGGATAATGATAACAACAAGGTGAAAGATGATCATTTTATTTTATCATCAAATTCAGTATTTTGTTGTATTACAATTAAAAAATGTAATTTATTTTAATAGAAAAATAATGAATGTTAAAAAAACAAACACCTGTAACAAATACAAACTATTGCATAATACCATTTTTTTATTTCCTTTGTTATTAATTACATGAACGTTGAATGACCTTTAAAAACTACAACTATTATTCAGTTTTTAATGATAATGTAAGAATACACACAGTAATTTTAAATATATATTATTTATATGATGCAAAGACTCTCTTATAGTATCAAGCAAGGGTCATAAGTTCCAGAAAGCATAAACCACTAAACTAACACATCACTAAAGCTGTCACTAATTGGACTTTATACATGTTTATCAATGTCAAATTTCATAAGGTAACAGATGTGATGGAGCCTTGTGAATATACAGTACAGTAGTGTGAAGGTGAAGTCTTATCCCATTTCTGTTTATGGATCTCCTAAAGACAGGAGCGACTGAACTGGACAGTTCCATTTACTTTAATCCATCCACGTTCTTTGCACGAGCTATGTTGTTAAAGCTCATCAAGAAGTTTCCACCGAAGGCAATTACTGTTATTAAAGAAACAATAGCACGGAGACTTTAAGTAGAAAACAGCAGAGCGCTACGTCACTTTCGAACAAGTCTCCCTGCTTCATCCAAGTCAGCGGTTTCCTGACACGTCCATTTTGTCCAATAGCTCAATCACATTAGTGGAACACTGGAGCTGAAACGGCAGCCAAGCTTTGATTACTAAAGTTCAGCGGAGGTTTGCTAAGTAGTGATGATTCTGCCTGATCTGCACTGCCGTCCCGCGGGAGGTTAATAAAACATTTCGCTCATTGTGGAAAGTAATGACCAACAAGGTAAACTTGTGACTTGACAACAGATGTTGGCAATGCTTAGTGGAAACAAGGTGCTGTAAAATTAATTTGGTCTGAATAATTTACTGCATGCATTACGTGCTCGAGGAAGTGGATTGGGGGGAATAACAACAATGAGAGAGAGAGAGAGAGAGAGAGGGTTCACTTGAAGCAGATGAGGCCTATAGAGGAAAAAAATGAGGCAAAGAGATTGATCAAATATGCTCTGGAAATCAAACAGGAATAACATGAATGCCGACATCACTCCTGTGATTTATATTTAATTGCTTTTTATTATTTAGCGTTGTCACTTCAAAGAAAACTTGCCGGAGATTTTTTTCCAAATTAAATCAAATTAGTAACTGAGGAACATGCAAGTGCTAAAGCTTTTCATAGTTTTCCCTCCTCTCACTTCTTTCTTTCAGCTCCAGAAAAAGAAAGTTTTGAAGCTGTTTGTCTTTGTTTTCGTATGATCCTAGATCTATGAAAGGAAATAGGAAATAGCGAAACTAAAAACGAATCCAAAATCAGTTCATGACTGGAGAAGCTTTTATGACAAATATCCAAAATATGGAGCAGACAGACTATGGCACGCATATCAGAGAGAAATCAAATGTGCATGACTTCCACGCCCTGGATCAAATTTATGAAAATCCTTTACATATGGCGCATGTTTCCTATAATACCTGTCTCATGGCCTGTCTTCTTTAATACAATCAAGCTTGGACGTGTTTTCGTACGATCAATGCCTTTTTGTTTCTCAGTGTTCCATCCTCCGCGTCTAGCTGAAGGCACCGTCTAAAATTAGATCCTGTTTAAAAAGAGGAACCCGACATGACAAATAACACCTGACCTTAGCAAAACACGTCCACCCTCGACTGGCCCAGCATTGTGTTGCGCTCACACAATGACACCGCTTCGCTGGGTATGTGACGTCAGCGCAGTTCTTTTCCCACCCCGATGCTGAGCACAGGTCAGCAAGCTCAGCAGGATCCTGGCACACTTCAAACCCGAACCACCGTTTAGCCTGGATATCCTTCTGTCCTCCTCTCTCACCTCTGCGAGGCCCAAAAACAGCACGTAGCAACGCGGAAAAATAACACCATGAGCCTGTGATGTAAACACATTTCCTCTCTCAAGGCCCAGGAGTCACACCTCCTCCCGATGGCTGGTGTGTGTGTGTGTGTGTGTGTGTGTGTGTGTGTGTGTGTGTGTGTGTGTGTGTGTGTGTGTTGGTTCATTTCAGGGGGGTTTTGTTATGAGTCAGAAATATTCCTGGTTGTGTGTGTGTGTGTGTGTGGGGGGGGGGGGGGTGGTGGGGGTGATGATGTTACCAAGATGCCTTTGTTTTGTGTCCTGCTCAAGCAAGTGTGAAGTGTGGAGTACAGGAAGAGGTTCTGTTCTTTAACCTGCGCACATGATGGATTGGGACAGTCAACAATAAGGCATCCTGAGAGAAGAATCCCCGACGCTGTGTGTGTGTGTGTGTGCTCACTACTGGATGTGTGCTCACTAATGCATGGTTAAAGACATTCGAAAATAAGAATGAAAATGGAAAAGCGGTCTTTGGTTAGAGTGTAAATCACATAAATCTCAATCTCAGCTCCTCAATTAAACAAAGACAATGCAGTCAGAATGGCCATAAAATTAAAGTGGGAACTTAACGACATAACAGCTCCAAAGACGCAACCAAAACATCGTCGTTGTCTTTGGATGTAAAACCCTGGTATGAAGTGAACAGGGTGTGTATATTTTTTAATCTAAAAATATATAAAAGGTAATGAAATGTTTGGCATGGAAGAGATGACCAATGTGCTCTCCAGCATTCGCCAATAATTTTTAAACTGATGTTTTGAAAAAGAAGAAAAGACAAATGAAAGTAAAAATAAATGTTTTTATTTATTTATTTTTTTTAAAGTGGGGATTGAGGAAAACTTTAACTTATTCATGGTTACACTTGCTTGCTTTCTTACTTACTATTTTTCTGTGTACTTATAAAAGAAAATAGCATGCAATATGTATAGTTATATTTCATATACTGTATTATATGATGATGATGATGATGATGATTATGAAGGTTGCCAATATTGTACTCTGATTTGAGCAGTGATGTTATTTTGTCTGCATTAATAAGCAATATTAAACCTGCTAACGTTTGAAATAATCACATTAATACAAAGGTGCCATGGTGGCGTATTGTATTGCACACTGTCGCCTTGCACCTCCTGGGTCAAGGGTTTGATTCCTGCCTCGGGTCTGTTTGCATGTTCTCCTCGTGCTCGGTGGGTTTCCTCCGGGTACTCTGGTTTCCTCTCACACTCCAAAAGACATGCAGATTAGGGTCATTAGAGCGTTCCTAAAGTGCGAGTTGTGCGTGCCCTGTGATGGATTGGCACCCTATCCAGGGCGTACCTTGTCCCATGCCCATAGTCTATAGGGATAGGGACCTCGTACAAGATATACGGTATAAAAAATTAATAAACATTAATTAAATTCTTTTTAAAAATTTTAATTTTTGCAATAAATAAATAAACTGTGTAGTAGTAATAATAATAATAATAATAATAATAATAATAATATTTCTTATTTCCAATGAAGTGTATATTAAATTATATACCTATAAATACTTGGCAAAATTGTTCCATTCATGAAGAGGTCTTCGGATAAAATGGGGAGGAAAAAATTGTTAACTAAACTAAAAAAGTACTAAACTACTTAACTACAAAGTGCAATCATATTAATACCAGTCTCACATGGTCTCACATAATAATCCTCTGTAATCCCAAACGGCCTTCACTAATACACCATGTCTTTTCCTTTTCTTCACACTTTCTCTCTTCTCAAACACTCAAGAGTAAAATTAGGTAGTGACTGAATCCCAGTGGAACAAGTTCAAGGATAGTGTTTCTCCAAGTCGAAACAATTTCTCGCTGTCTGTTCTTGCTTTATTCTTTTTTTTCTTCTTCTTCTTCTTCTTCTTTTTTTTTTCCCCTGTGCACTGTGTACACGGAAAAGTGTGTGTTTGAGTGTGTGAGGGTGGACCCGATGCTGTTAAGCCGCTCTGTTACATCTCTCAGATGCGAGGCAGCTTGTTTGGGTGTACTTAGCGGCTTGTCACAGCTGTACTCCATCCAAATGTAACAGGAGACCCCTTCATCCATCAAAAAAGGAGCATTCCTTTTTCTTTTCTTTCTCATTCCCTCCTTTTTGTGTTCAAGGGCCTCCATCCAGAAAGTGTCAACAAACAGTCACAGGGTCATGGCAGAGGCTAATGCCCCGACACTTCATAGACCTTCTTGTGATTCCTTTCTTCTTTTTTCTTGTCTGCCTTTTTTCCTATCCTCTCTTTTCTCTCACTCTCATGTGCCAAACACATCATGCCGTAAAGCGTTCGTACACATATGCTTTGGATTTCTGACGGCACTCACTTCATATTTTGGCCACATCCATCTTTTGCTGCCTCGGAGTGTACTGACATGTGGATACTACAATGTGAGAGCGAATTTCAGCTTGTCCAATTAGTGCACAATGTGTTACAGATTGAACGAATCTTCAAAATATGATGTGGAAGGATGACGGTTAGTGACTAGACTTTACTAGATAAGCCTGAGACCACTGACTCGTGATCTTGTCTTCCATGCAAAGTTTGTTTAAATGAACCACGGACATGATTGTGATGAATACCTGTGCAATATAAATTTGCAACAAGATATAATAATCATTAAAAAAAATGCTCTCCAAACCAATAGGGGGCAGTAGTCTGTATTAAACGAATACACCATACTAATCTAGCCTGAAAAATATGTTAAGTAAGGAATAATTAAAGGAAAATAATCAATGACAGCATGGTGTTATGAAGCTCAAAGTAATAACATGCATGAAATGAAGTGTTTAATTCCTCTTGCAGTCTAATACAGACATCCATCCATCCATTATCTTGTGTACATTCACGGTACATCGGGAGCCTATCCCAGGAACCGCAGCACATGGGGATGGGCGCACACACAGGAACACACACACACACACACACACAATCATGCGCTACGGGTAATTCTGGAAGCTCCATCAACTTACAGTATACCGCATGTCTTTGGACTGTGTTCTGTTTTGAAACCCTACAAACACTGACAAAAGAGACTGATGATAAATTTCACCGTCTCACAACTCCATACTATTTTTTTACAATTAATTTATGTTGGCGAACTGGGACAAATTTAGACAAGTCCCTCTACATGACTCTTTTACTATCTAAATGTTCCAGTATTAGAACTAGTGCGTTGATATAAAGCTTGTAGCTGGAACCCTTTTTAAAGCTACTGTTACGTAACATTAATCAACAGCCTCTGACCAATCAGAAGAAAAAAATCAGGAGGGCAAACAAGACCATTAAAAATCTAACCACGTCACCCTTATTTGTTCAAATGATACACATTTCCTAAGTGTTCAGAGTTGAAGATTCGTTCTTTCATCTTTTCTACTGCTTATCCTGTACCAGGCTTGTGGAGGGCCTGGAGTCTTTGGGGTACAGACTTTGGGGTACACCCTGGACAGGGTGCCAATCCATCGCAGGACATACACATACACTCACTATGGACTATTTGGAAATGCCATTAGGCCTAATCAACATTTTTTTTTTGTTGTGGGAGAAAACCAGAGTATCTACCAGGAGGAAACCCACAGACCTGAGGCAGGAACTGAACCCTACACCCTGGAGGTGAGAGGCCACAGTGCTAACCACTACACCACTATCCCGTTCAGAGATCAAGATCTCTTACAAAATGTGTATAATATATGTAAAAGAATGAGATTTCATTGGAAGATATGTAGCTAATCACAAATCCCTGCATGCAACCTGATTTCTGATCATTATGATGTATACACATTTTTTCCACATCTCGTACTCATTTCCATATTTTTTCTTTGATTTTGTGCAGCTGTTTTGAGACAATGTCCATTGTTAAGAGATATATGAATACATTGAAATTATACACTGTAACATTTATTATACATCTGATGATGCTAACCTCTACCTTTTTTTGATTGCAAGTCATTGTCAATTGTCAATTGTAACTAATACAATTGTTAAACTATGCCACAAATTCAACACATTGACACTTCTGGCATGTCGCAGGTGCTTGAGTGATGTTTCTTTTAAGGAGTAAAAAAAAAAAGGAAGCTGATAGTGTCGGCCTACACTGTGCAAGGGCCATGCAGAAAGCTGTAAATCACACGTGGATGGCTGGAGAGATGCCCTGTCCATAGCATAGCTAACTGCGCTATCTGCCACGAGCAGAGGTTAACGACTGCACACTGTCACGCCATCTCCACACACATCAGCCCATCATTACTCACAAGACATAGATTGTAACCTTTATGCCTTAGATTAACCTTGCTGCCTACAGGAAAAAAGAGAGCGTGAGAGAGAGAGAGAGAGAGAGAGCAAGAGACAGGGTCATGAGTGAAAGTCCTCTTCAATTGCTAACGCCGATCCTCTGGTTCTTTTCACGGCACAGGTTGTAAAAAGTTGGGCTTTGATTTCGGATACATGACGAAAGTCACTTTATGCATAAATTACCTTGTTCTGCGAATACTTAACGGGGGCCCACTCTGTTTGAAGTCGACAGAGTGTATTTATGGTCACGGACGAGGTTGTTTCTTCTTCTTTTTTTTTCCTTTCTGGTTTTTTTTTTGTGTCTGTGTGTAACTAGCTTAGCATGCTTGCTAAAGGGGAAGCCAATAATCTAAGGAACTACTTTGATGCTATTGAAAGCATTATTAAGAACAAGACAGTGTCCTATTAATGTCAGAACACAAGAAAATAAGACAATAATGAAAACAATACAAAATCATCTGACAGGGAGCGAAAAAAAAAAAAAGAGTAACCAGACCATCTGGGATCAATCATCAGGCTAAATAAATACATAATGTCTCTATTAGTCACACACAAAGAAAAACGATGTTTCCAATGGTTGTTTCGGGAGGATAAGGGATATGTTTATGTCCCGTTTTACATGTAGTCAAAAAAGAATAAAAACATACTAGGAAACATTAGATGTTCTTGTAGCAAGTATCTATGACAGGGATATACAGTATCAGCAGTTTCATGAAATTGGCTATAAATGTTACACTCACTTTTCCTCCTGGTAGTAGGCAGTTGTTAGCATGGAACTTTTTACACTATGCTACATTCTCTGCGATGCCAAGGTAAAGTTTTAAGGTTGCAATGAAAAGTTGTCAATTACTAACAACAACTGATTTGAAAGAAAGAAAAAAGAAAGAAAGAAAAAAAAACTGCTAGCATGGAACGGTCTGCGTTATGCTACATTCACGCTACGCAAACGGTAAGGATGCAAATTAATTCCCTACCGATAACTAGTTTAAAAAAAAATAAAAATGCGGAAAACTCTCCCCCTGCGTGTTTTTTATCTAACTAACTAGCAGTTCCTCCCCCGTTTACACAGTGATGTCGAATCGACATGGCTGCTCAAACAGTGTCATGTTCCCCTTCTCTACTTTTAAAATTATGTATAGCAGTATTGAATTGCTACCTTGACAGTGGTACCTCAGAATATGAACACTTCGCCATATATAGTGTTTAGAACTCTTAGAAATGAAATTTTGCAAGAAATTTGCCTCGCCATACAAAGCATTTTCGGCATACAAGCAAATGAACCAAGCTTGACCCAAACGCTGGCTAAGTTACGTGTACATCCAGGATCCATTCAAAACTTGTTTGCCTCAGTGAAAAGCAAAATCAAGCGATATTCCTTTTTTTTTTTTTATTGTACTTTGTGCAAGATTTAGTAAAGACAAAGCACCATGGGTCCCTTAGTGAGACTTAGAGAGACCCTTATGGGTCCCCTGAGTGTACACAAGCGCGGTAACAAGAAGAAAAGGCAGCCATTTTCAGTTGATTTTTTTTTTTTTAAAGCAGACGGTGCCAAGAGGAACCTAAATGAATGCTAAGTGAAGTTTAGTGTCTATTTATTTCATATTTTACTTAATTTACATTTTACTTTATTTCATGTCCTTTCTAAAAGTTTTGATTGTTTTTATATGCAAACATATGATTATAGTTTTGGAAATTGGTAATACTGGTAATATTTTAGGGTGGCTGGATAATGTATCTGCACTTCCACTTTTTCCTATGGGAAAAATCCTTTCACACTCAATTTCGCCTTAAGAACTCTTAAGCTTCTGGAACGGATTAAATTTGTATGCTGAGGTACCACTGTATATCACATAATAGTGTATATAGACAGGATTTGGTTTTTTTGAGAATGCAATCATTAATATTAGGGTCATCATTTAAGTGTTAGCCACTCGTTATTGTCTGCCATTTTTGCTTTGTTGCTGTACAAAATGTTGTATTAATGTTTAAGCTTTATGATAATACAACAGAACCGATACCCAGTAGAATTGTGTTAAGTAGCTTTTTATGAGCTTTACATGCTGTGACAAAGGTTTCATGGGGACATCTGTGATTGTTTTTTAACTTCAAATGTTCTGAGGTAAGAAATGTCAGTCACAACAAATCAACACTCATTATCACTAGCACAGATATAGCATTAGCAATTTAACTAGCAACTAACAACTAGCTAGCTAAACTTCACACTAGCTTACACTATATGCATTAGTATTGTATTTTTATTTATGTTAACAAATTGTTTGTATAAACATTAGTGTTAAATAATCTAGCATTTTTCAGCTAGCTACAGTAATTAGCACACTAGCATCCAACAAGTCAGACAGTGAATCATTTTGAAAACAGTTTAAATTCCAGGAAGAAAGCAAAATGGATTGCAGTGTGAAAAGCAGTGTTTGATCTGCGTACTTTGTTGTTCACCTCAGATTGGTTGTAAGAAAAATAGTTGTACTATCTTCATGGAGTGATTAGCGAAGCTAACTCTACTGGCTGAGCACATTTTTTTTCAGAGATAAACACAGTCTACATTACTTCCTTCCAAACTTTTTTTTTTTTTTTGTATATACATCTGTAATGAGAAAGATGCAACCATTGTTAGGAGTTTTTGTTTTGTACACTTTTGTACTAATTATGAGCGTGGGACTGAAAAACTTGATGCACCACAAACACCATATTATTAGTTTGAGAAAAGGAGTTGAACCAATTTGTTCAAGTTTGAATTTGTTGCTTTATGGCATCATGCTGTACCATAATTCGCAGCGTATTGAGAAAATCACAATTCAAATGTTGTTTGTTGAGGGATGGACTGAAATGCAATGAACTAGCAGCTGCAAATGTATAGCTGCATTAACTTTTTTTTTTTGCTTGTTAATGTGAGCCTGCTCAAGCAGGCATAATATGATTATTAAACAATTAGAAAAGTGAAAAACACACTAGAAAAGAACTCAAATTTACTCAAACACTGAAATTTGCTTTGCTCATACTCCAAGCAAATGTCAATCCTTCGACTACATACGTTATGATTCTTATACACAAATGCATGAGAGTATTTCTATTTACGTTGAAATGGGAAAATGTTAAATGTTTCCAAAATGGTTAAGTTGTTAGCACTGTTGCCTTGCGCCTCCAGGGTCAGAGTTCGATTCTTGCTCTGGGTCAGTGTGCATGGAGTTTACATGCTCTCCACATGCTTGATAGGTTTCCTCTGGGTACTTTAGTTTACTCCATACAGAACAAAGATGACATGCAGGTTAGGCTAATTGGCATTCTTGAATTGTCTGTAGTGTGTGAATGACAACCTGACCCCTTAAATAACTGTCACAGAAATGACAGTTATATCTCCAGGGTGGCGAGAATCTATCGCACAATGTGCTGGATGGGATGTGGACGGACCAAGAAAAAAAAAAAACCTACACAGAGAACCTTAAGATTGGTTTTATATATAAATATCCTTCCATTTTTCAAATATGAGCCCTAAATAATCCTTTAATATTTCATCCGATCCTGGATCTGGTACATCACCGCCACTGGATCTGGCTGACATTCAAAACCAGTCACAAAAGGACTTTCATCATGAAAACACATCTGCTAAAATCATGTCATCTTAAACACTGCACTTGCTTAGTAACTGCTTCGAAGAGTTATTTTTTTTTTTAGTTGTATTTTTTCAGCAGAGATCTTTCATTACTGCTAGTTAATGTGAGCGCCAACACGCTGAGAGGTTCATGACTCACCTCATAGCACTGATCATCACTAACTCGAGATACAAAATTAACTGGCTTCTAACACAAGGCTGAATCCCAAATCCCTCTCTAACCCCTGAACAAGGAACTACAGTGGAACCTCGGATTGCGAGTAACGTGGTTTACGAGTGTTCCGCAAACCGAGCAAAGATTTTAAATAATTTTTTATTCGGAAACCGAGCAAGTATTAGTTTACGAGCGCCGAGTATCATGCTTCACACATGCGACTCTTATTTTGACACCGAGCGTCACTCTCTCACCTTACCCCCCCCCTCCCTCTCCCCCCACGGCTTCGCAAACACAGAAACTCTGCTCATGCGTGCGCAATTTGACACTGAAACACACACACACACGCACAGACGCTCTCTCGCCTTTTCACCCCTCCCGGCTTCACAAAGACACAGAAACTCTGCTCTGTCGCGATTCTTTTCAAAGGTAAGGTGCTGGTTCATTTGTTTTTGTTTTTTTTTACTTTACAACAGTGATACCCTTAGTATGCGCTAACGCCAGTGTCATAAGAGAGATTTCTTTTTTTTCCCTGTTAAAACGGTTTTTCCGTGTTTGTGTGTGTGTCCGTTTGTTGTGAAACTTAAGTGATTCCTTTAGTATGCGCTCGTGCCATTCTCGCTTTTTTCCGTTAAATCGGTGTTTCCGCTGTGTGTGTGCGCGTGCGTGTGTTTGTTGTGAAACTGTTGTGAAAAAGCGAGGTGGGGAGAGGGAGGAGCAATGTTACTGTGTAAAATGAGGCGAGGGAAGGGGCTAATTCCACACACACACACACATGGCGCGTGCGTGCACCAATGGAAACACTTATCTGTCAGGATTTATTTGTACTTTTTTTAAAGGTAAAGTGCAGATTAATTTGTTTTATTTTCATTTTATAGATTGTATTAATTATTTTTATGTATTTATTTTTGGGCGCTGTGGAACGAATAATTTGAGTTTTCATTATTTCTTATGGGAAATGATGATTTGGTTTAAGAGTGTTTTGGAATACAAGCCCACTTCCGGAACGAATTATGCTCGTAATCCAAGGTTCCACTGTACTTGGTTTGTGGAGCAAGATAATATTGCACTAGATAGTGCTCTAGCTTTTAACTCACTCATCGTCCATACCTTTATCCTGTATTCAGGGTTGTGGGGGGCCTGGAGCCTATCCCAGGAGACTTACGGCATGAGGCGGGGTACACCCTGGACCGGGTGCCAATCCATCACATTTCTGGCAATTTGAAGAAGGTCAATTAGCATGATCTGAATGTTGTTGGACTGTGGGAGGAAACTGGAGTACCCGGAGGAACCCAATCAAGAACGGGGAAAACTCCAAGAAGATGCAAGCTCAATGAACACAGAAGCGGGAATCAAACCTGGAACCGAACCCGGACCAAGGCAACCGTGCTAACCACTAAGCCGCCGTGCCGCCTCACTAGCTTTTTATTTAATACTATTTGGGATTCAACCCTGGGAACAGTTAATCAGCTGAGACTATTCTAAAGTGGAATAAGTGAACACATCGAAAGAAACTTACTGTATGATTTTAAAACTAATGAATTTAAAACTACTTTCACCCTTCTCTATAAGTAAGTCCTAATTTCTGTTTTCATTCTTTTTTAAACCTCATTTAAGCTACATAATTGGACCTCAAGGACCACTGTTGTACTTTATAGAGCATAAAATGTACCTGTACATTTTCTCTTTTTTTTTTTCTGACATGAGTGTATAAAAATGTATAGTGTAGACATTGTTAAAGCTCTCTTTTTCTTTCTTCACTTACACACACGCACACACCAAACACACATGCAGGCACATAGGCTGTCTCTCAGCAGTCATCTCTACAGGGACTGAGCTAATTGCAGTGTATCAGAAATAGTGGAGGGAGAGAGCAGCAGCTCCCGGCTT
Source organism: Clarias fuscus (assembly GCA_030347435.1). NCBI lineage: Eukaryota > Metazoa > Chordata > Actinopteri > Siluriformes > Clariidae > Clarias > Clarias fuscus. The sequence continues at coordinate 18,573,733 of CM059228.1, forward strand.
TGCCCTCCTGCTGCTGCTACTTTTCTGATTTTTACGCCTGTTGTGACAAAAGTGCAAACCCAGTGTAAAAAATGTCACATTTTCCACTCTCCTGAGACTCCTAAAGTCAATCCAGCTGTGAAATCACAGGCATGGAGGGATCTGGGGATTTAGTGTGTGAGTGTGAGTGCTATTAGCTTTATTTGTGTGGTGTGAGAGGAGCAGAGAGGAGAAGAGAGGAGCGAAGAGGAGCGGAGCCTCCTCACATTCATGTAACACATGTTTTATCAGATGATATGTTATGATAGGATACAGATATGGAAAACTTAGCCCTTTCCAATTTGATCTCTTTTTATATTATCCCAACATTCCAGCTCTGGGCCAAAGCTGTATTTAGAGTAAAGTCTTTTCAGCTGGACAGTGTCAGTGCGCGACCGTTTCGGGAGACTGCAGCCATGTGTTTCGGGGATGCTGGAGCTCGAGTTTGGATGCGAGTGGCATAATATGGTGTTTGCGTATTTGCAGAGATGCACATGTTTGACACATGTGGGGACAGCAAGGTACACACACACACACACACAGTCATGCACTCTGAACTTAAGCAACCTTTGCACACATCATCACTCACAAGATGTCCTTCTCAAACAAACAAGAACGTGTCTGGCTACCAGAACAGAGTCGACACCATGAAATGAGCTAAGTTCTAAGCATGGCGTCGTTTCAGGAGTATCAGTGACTCTAGTAGACCACAGTGTGCGAATTGCACATGCACACACGGCTAAACGGTACACCACTGCACCAGGCGTTCCCTGACCCACATGACCTCTTGTCCACAGCACCTAAGGAGGACACTGAGCGAAGAAGAAAAAAAAAAAAAAACAGTACACAGATTTGCGGGTGACAGCACGAGAACGTTCAGGGAGTCAGGAGTGTCAGCCCATTAAAGCCATAAGCCTGGCATCCGCTCTTATTGAAACCATATGTGCGAAGGAATTCTCTCTTTGCGAAGGCATTTCAAACAGCAACTCCGCGCACCCAAGACTTTGGTGTTAGTCTAATTTAAGCCGCATGTTGAGCAGAGGTCCCCAGGCTTTGATCACACCAGGATCTCTCGCTACAAATTGAACTAACCCGAGCGCCATTCCTGATGGATCATGAGTGTGGATTTGTTGAATTAAATGGTTGGGTGAATGTACTATGCACACGAGAAGGGGGGCGGGGTTGTGAGGAACCCCATCCTTGCTACAGCCATGTCTTATTTTATTACTTTTTAAAGCTAACCCATGCTCAATACGGAGACTGGAAGAGACCAGGTTCTGAGGGGAGACACACACCAGTCACTTGTCTGTAGTAATACTTTTCATACTGTGCATAGCATCAACCAAAAGTGTAATATCATGTTTATTGTGGAACTGGTACTTACAAATACTGTATATAAAGTGACGTTTAAAGATTTTTTTCTTTTTCAATTAAACATCGATAAAGATATTACAGAGTTTGCAACATGTTTGTCTGTCCCATCACACTATGAACCATGAACATATTGCATAAATCATATTATTTTTGCATAACACAGTGAATGTGTTTAACATCTCATGCTTGATACATCTGTCTCCATGACTATGAAAAAAATTTACATTTTAGCTCCACAACATTTGCTCAACCGTGTAACACATCAACTTCTATAAAATTTGAGATTTGGAATATTCCATGATTCACATATTTAACAGGAAGTTGCAATTTCTGAACATAGGGAAAAATATATATTCTCATGTATTTTTTTCCTTTATTTTCAATAATAATGACTAACTTTTTTTTTTTTTCAGGCCATGGTTCGAATGGTCAGCTTTCCAGACATCCCGATCTTGATCCGCCCTTTCACTGTCAACTCTACACCATTCTTGCAAAACAAATTTTTATGGGTGATGGGTGCCGCTTACCATTGTGACACTTATATAGGTACATAGAATTAAGGGCCTTTGGCCAGGATCCAAGAGAGGCCCCTCGGCAGGGTCACGGCTTGAACCTGGGACCAGCAACATAGCGCCTCAACCATCTAAACCACCACTGAGGAGGTCATTTGAATGTGCAAATCTCACAGGTTCACTAAATTGTAGTTTAAAAGTAGCCTATTAGATAATAGGTATGGACAGTTTTTAGCTGCATCAAGCAAAGAAAATAACTAGGGAGATTTTAAATCACTGGATCTGGACTAAGAATCCTTCAATATCAAAATTGAGAAGGGTAGTGCTGAACCGTCAACACTCAAGAATTCAAGATGGCGGCGTGGCAGTAGCATGCAATGGCCACCTTGGAATCCAAATAATGCTTAGTCAGCTAATTAGATGTCTTAGTTAGTGAGGTTTGTTCATTTATGCTGTTAATTTATGTCGTATGTAGCACCTTGGTCCTGGAGGAACGGTGTTTTGTTTTACTGTGTACGGAACTGTACAGTATTTGGTTGAAATGACAATAAAAGTCCACTTGACTTGAACGTTGTGGAAGAAATGTGGTAGAAAGAAAATCATGAACGCAGATCACTTAAACATGTGGTGAAGTTGCATAGTAAAAAATCAACAGTAAAAATCATACCTATGTTTAACAGTAACAGTGAGAGCATTGCCATACACACACACACACACACAATGTGATGAGAAGTCACAAGATTGGGACTAAACAGATGTCTCTTCAAGAAAGCCACTTGTTAGTGAGACTAATCAGGAAACAAAAAGGTTTCAATTTGTTAGGGAGCTTGAAGATCAGACATTGTCATGAGGTTTGATGAGATCCATATAGCGATGGATGGACGCATCAGGGTTGGTCAGGTCTAGTCTCAGCAACAAAATGCAACAAAAAAAAGTCAGCTGATGACCTGAATGTACTGAATGTACTGAATGCTGAGTTTTTCTTCCTTGATGCACAGCCATGTTCACTGACACAGATTGTGAAAGAGTGCTTCTGGGAGTTTTTTTTTTGTTTGTTTATAATCAATGCTAAATGTGATTGCATGAAATATTAGAGTGCAACATTAGTTACCTAATTACAATGATTGGTCAGGTGATATCGTATACAAACACTTTCACACTTATTCATTCTCTATAGAGGTTATACTGTTCAGGGTTGCAAAGGTCCTGGAGCCTAAACCCTATCTTAGGGGACTCGGGGCATGAGGCAGGGTGCATGCTAGACAGAGCACACAAGCACACACTCACACTTGGGTAAACTGTGTAGGTAAACCTGGAGGAAACCCACCTATAGCACAGACAGAACATGAAGACCCTGCGCATACAGACCCAAGGTGGGAATCCAACCGTCAACCCTACATACATTTATGTATTTACTTGTTTTTTAGGAACAAGAACTGGAATAACAAGTGAGCAAAATTGTAGGGAGGGATGTGAGAAAGGTTTTTTTTCTCTTTCTTTCTATAAAGTATCTCTCTACCAGCAACAAAAGCTAATCTGGGGCCTCGGTGTGCTCTCGTATGCAGAATAGAGCAGATAGTGTGTTACACTGTGGTATAGCATGGTGATCTTGAAGAATCAATATTAAAGTAAATAAAGATTGTGTGTGCATTCTTTAAAACCGCCTTTTGTTTGCCGTGATGATGCTGATGATGATATGTAAGAAAGGGTAGAGTTGTTTAGATTCCATGTGTAGTTTGTGTTTAACAAGATGCTTCTTCATTGTGTGGCATCACGAGCTGGCTGCCAGTTAGGCAAGGGTGTGTCATGATGAAATAACCTACACATATACTTACATATGCATATCTCTCTAATTGACATTAACGTTGCACCCATTATTATTCCCTGTTGATCGCGTAATTACACAGACTATAATTTAATTTTACGACTAATATTGATCAACTGTTAAACATTCTCAGAGAATGTTTCGTTCTTCTAAGGAATCATGTCACCTTTTGCAAACCTTGTGGCCTACAAATCGTCCAGTGTAAACGTGATCATTTGGCAAGCATTTCAATTGCCTTGAAGTGAAACACGTAAGTACACAGACATGTTGTTTTAGTGAGATCATTAACATTTGTTCAGAAGAAGGAGTGTCATGTGAGTATGTCCTGTAGTCATGGACCGACTGCGCCAACGCGGCATTGCTCTAAATAATGGGGAAAAAAATACACAATATTATTAATTCATGCATAACGTTTCAATTACACATTTTCGACTTGAATGAGGAAAAGCGCTTGGCGACATTCCAGCTCTAATAACCTTGGATAATTTATGTGGGTTGTTTTTATTTGTTTATTTATTTACAAGCATGACATGTAACCACTTAATTCTGCATATAATACAATATAATGTGTCTCGGATCCCTTTACGCACAAGCAGATCATCCGCCTAATTTAGAAAGTGATGTTACAACACCAAGTCACTGTTCTTCATCCATCGCTGAACAAAACCATGATAAAAAAGTAAGCATGGTCAGGTTTACTAATCCTGATCATTCCAAATGCATTCATTTGCACCTGAATTAGAAATTAAATTAGGAAAGCCACATTGAGTTACTCTTAATGGCCTGGAAATGGCAGATTTAAATCAAGAATGAAACAGCTTGGGGAAGACCATTAAAACTTTTTGTTTTCCGAGGTAGTGAGACATCCATTGCTTATATTAATGTGCCTTTCTTAAATGAAAATCAGGAAATCATAAAAATGTACGTTGCTATTTTAAGAGCTATTGTTCTAATGTTCTCCGATGACATTGTGGCATGTTTTTGGTACATTGTTTGTTTGTTTGTTTGTTTTTGTTTTTTCAATTTCAGTTCTGAACAAATGCATATCCAGAAAGAACATTAAATATACTGTATGTGTAAGTGTCTTTCTACAGTTATGCTTTGGGTGGCAATGTCCATACATCTCATCTCTCCATTCTAATGCTTTATTTTTAAAATGTCCACATATTCCAAGTGCAAGCTGTTTATTCACATAATGAACACTTTTATATTCATACGAGATTTAAAAACATATATACACGGATCAGCCATAATATTACAACATAAAATGTTATGCCCAATATTTTGTAGGATATGGGGAGTTTGGAGGACAGGCCTTTGCCTGCTATCATGTTGATGCTTTTCTATCACGGCAAGCATTGTTTTTTTTTGTGTGTGTGATCTGTATTGCATTGGTTTTTCTGTGGGATTGGACTGGACCAGCTGGCATGGGTTAGCCGTGTGTGCCCATGATCACCCTTGTCACCAGGTTACTGGTGTATAATAGAAATTCAATGCCTATGTTCTGGCCGACGAATGTAAAGAATGTACAATACCAGTTAAAAGTTCAGACACACCTTCTAGTTCAATGGTCTTTCCTACTTTTTTTTATTTTATTTTTTTTACACTGAATGCATTGCAAATTTGCATTAATCTTCTCTGACCAGAATGAATTGAGTGCATGAATCTGTTCTGTAGAGCCTTAATAACGGCTCTAACCTGATGTGCTGTTTGTTAATTGGTGATTTCTGAGGCTGGTAACTCTAACTTAACTTCTTATCCGCAGGAGAGTTCCGTTTTGGCCTTGCTTTCCTGCGATGGTCTTCATGAGAGCCAGTTTCATCATGGTGATCGATTGGTTTTTGGAAATGCACTTAACAATACTGTTCTTTCAAGAACTGTTCCAGAACAGCTGACCTTCGTGTCTCAAAACAACCATACTATTAAGGTAAGTTCAGGGCCTTGCTCAAGGACCCAACAATGACAACCTGGCTGAGCTGGGGCTTGAACCGCCAACCTTCTAAAGTAAGTAAAATAAAGCCTTTATTTTGTCACATATACATTACAGCACAGTGAAATTCCTTCTTCGCATATCCCAGCATAACTGGGGTCAGAGCACAGGGTCAGCCATGGTACAGCGCCCCTGGAGCAGTTAGGGTTAAGGGCCTTGCTCAAGGGCCCAACAATGGCAACCTGGCTGAGCTGGGAATCGAACCCCGGTCTGCCGCGTGACAGGCGGAGATACTGTGCACTATACTAACGAGGAGTTAACTCAGGAGTTCTGATCAATAACTCAGTGCCTTAGTCCTCTGAGCCACCACTGCGCCAAATATTGTGGTGGTTGTTACTTAATTCCATAATTATGTGTCATTTCCTAGTTTTGAAATCTCCAGTATTGTTCAAGAAGGTGGAAAAGAAATCAGTAATCAACAAACATTGAATTAGAAGGTGTGGACATAAGGTATATACGGTATAAGGACAGCACACTATGCCTTATTGGTTACCTTCAGGGATCGGGGATCAAATCTAATCTATGTGACTGTACTGTATGTGCTTGTGCCCTATGTTAGGGTGGCACCCCATCCCAGTTCTACCCTTCCTTAAGCCCTTGGGTTCTCAGGGACATGTTCCAGGCTCTGGTAACCCTACACAGGATAAGCAATATAGATAAGAAACAGATGATTGGATGGACTGATGGATTTGTTTAAAGATGTGCACTGATAATTACCCTGATTACCTTGAGTAATTATGGAAACCATTTAAAAAATAAGGCATTTACATGATGTGTTGCATTTGTTACACACTCGTCTCTTGTTTACTTTGAATAAGTCTGGTCCTGAGCAGTATTGAGCTTCCAGACATCTTGTCTTCATAACAAGTCTGACAACAGCTTTGAAGAATGGACAAATCCAAGAGCAGTAATCCACATAAGACGAACAGGCCCCTGATCTTACATAAATATGTTTTCACTGCATAGCAAGTGTATTGACTTTGTAATCGACTGTATTTACTTTTGGCCTCCAAGCTAATTAAGTGCTTTTCCTGTAACAGAAACAAATGGATCGAGCAAGAATGAGGTAAATTGCTATGGGTGTGTTTGGTTAAACAGTTTTGTCTTAGTGAATCCTTGTGCTAGTAATAACAAAACATCCGAGACAAACCAGGCCGCAGTTGTCGTAAATATAATGCATGGAATTATTGTTTCATCTTTACTAAACGCTTTATCCTGGTAAGGGTTGTGTGGATCTGGAGCATATCAGAGCATGACTGGCAGGAGGTGCGAATACAACCCAGATGTCATGCCAGTCCATCACATAACACCAAACACGCGTAAGGGCGATTTATCTTAGCCAATCAACCTACTGGCATGTTATTTTGGAGGTCAAGAGAACCCTGATGAAAACCCACACGTAGACATGGAGAAGATGTAAAACTCCACACAGACAGTGGATGCCGGACCTGACAAAAAAGCAATGCTGTACAATGCACCAGTGTATGATACACTATGATACACCTACAGTAATCATAATAATATGATTCTATAACATATGCTGTTCAGACACGAAATGTGTCTAAGACATTGTCAGTGTTCTAAGACGGAAATTCAATTATTTACTAAAAGTACGGTTTAATGTGAACATCATGGAAACCACACGCACGCACGCACAAACATACCAGAATATACACTGCGACTCCGAAAACAATAGAGAAATCCCACATCGTTTCACGACTATGACGAGGCTATAAACACGGTATGAATTCAAAGGGTCAGCTAAGTGTCCATAACACACTGTGTATTTATTTTAATTGTATGACAATCATGGTTCCCCAGAAGTCTCCAAAGAAGCTTGTTTAATGGAAGACTTGGGCGCCTGTGCTGTTGTTTACTGAAAATAAAATGCCCTGAACGCAGACATCATTGTCAGCCAGAAAGAGACGCTAATTGGGCATTAAACACAAAAAAAAAAAAAAGGAAAAGACGATTGAAGTTTAGAGCTGGAATACTCCACTACGAGAAATTATTTGGTTAGCTAACAAATTACAACTTGAGCTGCAAAAAAAGTCATATTCAAAGGATTACATCACTTTTCCACAGGGTAGTACATGACAATTATTACAGTTATTCTATGCTTTGTCACTGCACTACACTGCTTGGCCAAGTAAAAAAAAAAAACACACACACAAATACAAGATTTTCATTTATTAATTTCATGCGTGAAAATTATTCCTCGTGCTCCCAGAACCAATCTTTCACAATCTGAGTCCTGGATTATACCCGTGCCATCAGGGAAGAAAAACACCATAGATGTGATAACCTGGTCATTGAGTACATTCCGGTCATCAGCTGACTTTATTATTTTTTTTTTGCAAATAACGTTGCTGAGTATAGACCTCACCAACTGTAGCAACGCCAGAGCATAATTCTGCCCTCAGAGGTTTGTACAGTGGGCACTATGCATGATGGGTGCATCGCTTCATACGCTTCCCTTCTTACCCTGATGCACCCATCACCCTGGAATAGGCTCAAAGAACCTTTTTCCAAAGTCTTATCCTTATACTCCCTAACAAATATTAAAATCTTTTTTTTTCTGATTAGTCTCACTAAAAAGTGGTTTGCTTATGGACACACAGCTGTTTCATCCCGATCCAGTTGATGGTTCATTACTAGCCTTCCAAGGTTTAAAAATGTCTTGGACAGTTCTTAACTGAATTGTCAATTAAATGCCTATTAAGAAGATACAATTCTATACAATATCAATAACAATAAGCAAAAATGTATTATATCAAAGTGCAACTATATCATTTGAAGTCAACCAAGTCAAGGTTTACATTAGATAGTCTTTCAATGGGTAAATTTGCACTCACTAAGAAGCATGCATAGAGTATATATATATTTTTAATTCCCAATTTTACTGGATTTTTTTTTGCATACCAAATGTCTTGCTTTCTTATATTATTTTAGTTATACATAAATGCATTCATACCCAACTTCATAAAAGAGGCCCATTGGCACTGGTTTAAATTGCTTTTCTATTCAAAACATTAAAGTATTGGCACCCTTGGTCTTTATTTATGTCTAATGGTTCATCCTTTCAGAAAGACAAGCTATTTAGCCACGGACATACACTGATCAGTCATAAAATTAAAATGCAAACCATTAAGCCCGATATCGTCTGGATTGCCCTTGTGGTGCATGCGGCCTGCTAAACCCCAGCCGCGGCAGGCTGTCGTGCACTCAGTGTTCTGATAACGTTCTGTAATGGCCAGTTTTTTTTTTTTTTTGTGTACAATTGATAATCAATGTTATTCTTATGCTAGAATATGCACCTAGTGGTGGTGTTAATGCTTTGGAGGATCAATGTATTCATGTTTTAAAAAGCTAATTTAGTCAATTTTAATAGTTGGTACAGTGGGTTGAATTTTCATATTAGAACTCAGTAATTCTCAGGAGAAAAGAACTACAGTATACTACAGCAGGATCATATCTGGGAACCCATTGTGTAGAGTTTTGCATTTTGTTTTGGGTTTCCTCCCACCTCGTGGAAAAAAAAAATGCGCCTCTAAAACTCTAAATTGCGCTTTGTTGTGAATGCACGGAAACAGATAATCCTCAAGGGTAAAGATATTTCTGTATTTAGATCATTAAATCTTGCAGTTCTTGCAGTTTCCTTTTTTTTTTTAATCCTGCAACAGTACCAGTATACAGGGTGGGCCATTTATATGGATACATCTTAATAAAATGGGAATGGTTGGTGATATTAACGTCCTGTTTGTGGCACATTAGTATATGTGAGTTAATGTAACTTTATACTTTCATGACTTTAAAGTTACGTTAAAACCAAGCACGCCATTGTTTTTCTTGTGAAATTCCCAATAAGTTTGTGTCACACGACCCTCTTCCTATTGAAAAAACTAAAGTCGGATCCAAGATGGCCGACTTCCAAATGGCCACCATGGTCACCGCCCATCTTGAAAAGTTTGCCCCCTCACGTATACTAATGTGCCACAAACAGGACGTTAATATCACCAACCATTCCCATTTTATTAAGGTGTATCCATATAAATGGCCCACCCTGTACATTGCTCATTTACTTCTGAAACACTTTGCTTTGCGAATATACACCTAATGTGAATTGGTCTTAAAATCCTCAAGATGGAATGAACTACATACTCTATACAAATTCATCTCCTCAAGCAACTGCTCCTATGTGAACACTCACTCTATCTAATTCTAACGCTCTGTCTGCAAGGCAGTGTCACTTTTTGTACTCGTATGTATCCTCGAATTGCACTGCCTGAATTTACAGGCTATGCGTTTCTACAACTCTTTCGCATTATCCCTGTCATGGAAGCCTAGTCTTAGCACTTGCAACAAAGTCAGCTCTTGTCATAACCGCATGCTTGGATTGTACTTTCGATAAAAGCGTCTGCCAAATGAATAAATGTAATGTAATGTAATGTAATGTAATGGCTGTAGAGATGGCTGCCACAACTGAATTATCCTGGGCGGTGAAAGCGAAATTATGGGCTTAAAGCTAGCTATTAAGGTGGCTGCCAGGCCAGAGGTGCCACTGAAGTGGACCAGAGCAAATTGACTAAAAAAACATCAGACTCTATTTGTCTGCCTGACATGAGCAAGATAAATGTAAAAGGGTCTCTAATGTACTGTAGCTACCTTGCCTCTTAAAATACTGTTCTACTGGATCTCATTGCTGAAATCAACTACTGGCATAAGTGCATCCTGAGAGTGATTGAGTCATTGCAGTGCAATATAAAGTTCCCCAGACTGATCACTTACTGTATCATTTACCCTATTCTGATGAGAGTGGCCTCTTCCGTGATGATAACTCCCTCAACTACAATGACTTACCATATGGTTTGAAGAGGATAAAAATAAAGTAAATCATGCAATGGCATTTAAACTCATCAAATCAAATTGTGGATTGTCATTCTTTTTTTTTTTTTTTTTTTTTGCAGAGCACTCGAGAACGTCACAGGGAGCATCTTCTGCAATTACAGTGTTTCTCACTGCAGTGAAGCTCCAGAGAATTCAGGCAAGGAGTACTTTTGCACGGATGGACAGTGGTAGCTCAGGCAGTTAAAGCTCTGGATTGCTGATCAGAAGGGATGAGGGTTTGAGACCTGCCACTGACGGCTTGCCACTCTTCGGCCCTTTGGCAAGGCCCTTATCCCAATGCCCATAAAAAATACCCTAGTGCCAGTCCCAAGCCTTAATCAAGCCTGGCCCTGGAGGTGAAAAATAATAGTGCTAACCACTAAGGTCATGATTATTATTGATTATCAATTCTTTTATTTTAATTTTAATTTTTTATTAATAAATCAGATTTAACAATTAACATTTCTATTAACAAAGTTAATATATATATATTTTAATATAGAAAGTTAATATAGATAATACAGATAGATATGAGTTTGTTGGTTTATTATTATTATTATTATTATACAGCACTACGAGGCCTGGAGTCTATCCCAAGAGAATTAGGACACGAGGTAGGGTACAGTACACCCCGGATAGGATGGCAATCCATTGCAAGGCACACACACACACACACACACACACACACACACACACACACACACCACACACTTAAAAGTTAATTCACACATGACGGGTAATTTGGGAATGCCAGTTAACCTAATGTGCATGTTTTTGGACTGTGGGAGGACGCACAAAGCACAGGGAGAACCCAGTCCCCTTTAGGTGAATCAATTATTTATTTTTATTAATGAATATGGTTTTATAATTAATAACATGATTATATACAATGTTATACATTATTAAGAAATGATTATTTATTTATTTATTTATTTAAAGTCTGATTCAGTATAAACACAAAACAAATACAGCTGTGTGACTGTACAGCACATTACTGATACACAAGACTCCACATGGATGAAAAATGAGAAATGGAAAAAAATCTGACCTTTGTGTAAAACCTTAATGATTTGAAGAGTAAAATGATTAACATGTCTATATTTAGTAAAATTGCATACTATGCTGTTTTAGTTTGATCTTTAATCACATGACAATAAAGCATGTTTTTTTTTTTGCATAATAAGGCTTCATTATTATTTTTTTTTCTATGAGAAGGCTGTAGTTAAATGCAATCACACAAATATCAGTCAAACCACGCGAACCAGCAATGTGAATCTGAGCGAGTGTAAGTCAGGTGTTATTTGGGGCCGTGTATTGACAGCTGGAGATTCCACATGCATTTGCATTCTGTTTTGCTACATTTATCCGAGCCATTTATTAAGTTGTTTGACAGGAGGACTATTTGTTGCCTTGTCTTACATTGCCTAACAGCAAAATCAATCATTTTCTCTTGTCTTGTTTGCCCTGAGGTGCTAATGAGCAATTGACATTTCTCTGAAGTTAAGAAACAGACAATCTCTCTCTCTCTCTCTCTCTCTCTCTCTCTCTCTGTCATTAAGCAATGTCAGTGTTTGTGATCTCTTTGTGTTTGAGCAGTGCTGTGGTATGGAGGTTTCTGACAGGTGAATGGCCCTTTGGGCTTCTTTGTAGATTGAAGGAACGCCACACCCTTGTATGGAGCACTTAACATTTCCCAGCCATTTTCTTTCTTGTTTTGTCTACAGTAGAGAACATACAATGTGAGACCCAATTACACATAATTGAACACCTTGCTGCTGATAAGAGTGAAAGGTGGAAAGGATGTGACCTGTTCTCCACCCCTTATTACAAACTCACCCTGGCTAACAAGGTTAAACAGTAACTTTGCTCTGACATGTCATTGTAAATGTTTGATCACAATTAAAACACCCAAATAACTTCACCATGTATTCCCAGAGCTGTAATGTTAAATAATAATAATAATAATAATAATAATAATAATAATAATAATAATAATAATAATAATAAGCATACAAAACACATACTGGTAGAGTAAAGCTGTTAAAAAAATAATAATAATAAAAAAACATGATGCGTCACTGCATTAAAGGGAATAAAATGTTGACCTGCTTCATGCAAAGAAAACAACTAAGGATATTAGAAATAAGACCTGCCCAAGGATAGTTATTATTATTATTATTATTATTATTATTAGATAGTCTTAAATTTTGAATGTGAAAGAATGTGTTCAGAAAAAAACACATGAATATAGATCACTTAAATGATGGCACAGTTCACTAGGCAGAGAGACACCTCCTGATCAAACAGAAGAGTTCACGTGATCGGGCACAGGGAGACCAGTGAGGGTGAGAAGAATCCCTGCACCATGCACTAACTAAGGGCCAGAGCAACAACTACATGCCATCCAGCAGCAAGCTGTGAAGCTTGTAACAGATTGCCATACAGTTAGACGTATGCCAAACCATGGTCATGGACATGGGGCACTTCTCACCATCCTGCTGTTCCAGACTCAGGCATAGATTGAAAAGGAGACCTCCGGTCTCAGTAAGGTCCAGTTTTTGTTGCTGTTATTTTTTTCTGGATCCTGTGCTGTTGAGTTATTTGTACCCTTACTTGTTTGACTTGTATCATGCTCCGCGAAATGTGAAATCTGAATCAAGCCATGCTGTCTCTGAATCATGCAGAAGAGACTTGTTTGGGCTAAAGAACACAAGAAAGAAAACTCTTTGAATGAGAAGGTGTGTCCAAACTTTTGCTCTGTACTGTATGTGAAAAGTTTACTTTAGTACGTAGTTTTAGTCAGACCAAAATGTTTCCATTTATTTTATAATCCGGTTTTAGTCAGGCTACACACAATCTCATAAAAACATCGCGAGTGTTGCAGGACCTGACCAAGGGTTTTGTGGGGGTTGTCCTGGACCAGCCTTTGGTTTGGTTTTAAGGGGGACTTTTCAGGGTTCTGTGGCACATGGAGAAACTATTATGTTTTTGTAGAACTTTTATGTTAACATGTTTTTGTGCTTCCTGGTTTCTGTTGGCGTTTGGTATTGGATTCAAGTGCTCTTGTTTGAGATGTAATTATGTTCTTTATTTAAGCTTGGGGCTCTTCTTAGTTCTTTGTCTTGAATCTTTTTATGACTGGTTTGTTATCTTATGCTCTCTCTGATTTTTGATGGTTCTCCCGGTTATTTGTTTTGGTCTTTTTTTGGATCCATGGATGTGGAGATTTATGGATCTTTACACAGTGTTATAGTCTGCTGAATACTGAAGGTATATCATTTGACTGATGCATATTTACATAATTAATTGGCTTTTACTTCTATTGTACCCAACAAATAAACACTAGTGTTTTTGTCTTATTGTAGTCTAACCAGGGCATATCTGCCTGCAATGACTCTCTTTCCTTCAGACCCTATGAAAAATGCTGACTCTAGCTACTAATAGCTTTACGATGATGTATACGCTGAATTCTTGGGTCCAGTCCGGTATGTTGAAGCTCGGCCTTGGTCCGTTATCGGAGAGCCTATCTGGATCTGGCCGGAGTGTCCAGTTTCAAGTCCCACTGCCTCAAGGGGACTCAATATGGGGGCTCGTCTGTGAGGGGATTAGCGAAGAGGCCGCGCTGAGCGACACTCAACATTTGAGAATGCTGAGAGCGTAAGAAAAAGAGAGAGGGAGAATGCTTGACCTTGGACGACAAACAAGGTGGAAATGTAGACAGGCCATTACATTAATCCATGGTGGAGGGGCAAAGCAAACCTTTGCTTAATGACTATTGAGAAATGTGGTGTAGTATCAAAGACGCACAAGCAAACTGTAGCAGACGGCCATAAATATAATTCACAACCACATCACCCATCTTTTGAGTTTTTTTACTCGTATTACACACATATATAAAAATATCCGTATATGTAGTAAAAGTGGGCTTATGTTTATATGCGTTACGTTATTGTTTTTTTTTAAATTATTATTATGGTCTCATGTTGCATAATAATTGCTCCAAGATTGGAAAAAAAAAAACATAAATGAAAAGTAGTTTTAAGATATATGACTCCTCTCACTCACCGTAGCAGCACAGAGCTCAAGTTCACTGCCTGGCGTCTACCACTTACAAGACCTGCAGCCAAAAAGTGGAGGGCTGCTCCAACCACAAGCCCGCAGATGCACACACACACACACACACACACACACACATACACACACACACTTAAACACACACGTCAATGTCATTTCAACCATGCCAGCAACTAAGATAGGCTGTCACTTCAATCAGCTAGGGGTCAGAAGCCAGCAAGGTCAAATACCTGACCTCTCCGTCAGGGTGATGGGCTGTGGTCAGTGTCACGATCTGCATCCTGACCCTTACAAACAATCTCACAGTTTTGCTTTCACATCACACACCACATTTTTATTTAAGTTTTTAATTTTCAAGTAAAACCGTTTCTTTTTTTTTTTCTTTTTTTAAGCAGATACACCTACATCTAAAGCTGAAATCACACATACACGCACAGACACACACACCACAAAGTAGCCTTGTTCCAAGATCTAAAAAAAAGAAAACGCTCCCGGTTTGTTTGCTCGTGTTAACAAGAAAACCTGAGACGTGGATCAGTTTTTACAGCCCCTGTTACAATAAAGCCAACAGGTAAAACACGCAGTGATTATCTTTAATGAAGACCAGATAGCAGCCCTGGCATCGTGGGGATCCCTAATGAAAGGCTACACCGCACTTTGAAGAGGTTTATGGCTTCGGCAGCTTTGCGTAAATCCAAGCTAAATACGTATTATTTGAAGAGGTATTACGAGGGCAGGGTCTGAAACACGCCGGGGTCTGGTGCTGATTAGGGAACGGGGAGGGAGAAACAGACGGGAATTTTATTGGGTACTCCTGTCTGTTCCGGAATTCCCTCACCTGTTGAACTAAACACAGAATCACCCTTGCACAAAAAAAAAAAAAAAAAAAAGAAAAGGAAAACATGCCTGTTTTACTTTTGTATGTGTATGTCAAAATGCATGGACGTGTTGATATAGCTGCTGCTCAGGGGCTTGAAAAAAGATTTTTGCACAGACTCTGATGTTCACGGAAAACACTTTGACTTGAACACGGAGTGTGATACTGAAATTAGTCTTTTTTTTTTTTTTTATAATTTGTTTAACATATTAATGAACTTTTAGGAGAGGCTGGACGTCTTACAGTGCGTATTAAAGCATATGTAGAATTGTTTTTAGCAATAGTAGTGGTAGTAAACATCAACACTGCAAAAATTAAAACATTGTGCAAAAAAAAAAAAACATTATTGTTGAAAGAATACTGAATTGAGATCATTATAATGTGAAGTTGCTTTATTACAAAATACAGTCCAAATCAGAGCTATGTTTAATAGTGTGATGAGAAGTTACAGCATTTGGACTAAACAACTGTGTGTCCATAAGAAAACCACTGGAGAAAGTTCATGTGGTCTGATGTGTCCAGATCGAGTCTATTCCAGAGAGATGGGCGCATAAGGGTAAGAAGGGAAGCGGTGCATAGTGTCCACTGTACAAGCCTACGGAGACAGTGTTATGATCTGGAGTCTAGACTCAGCAACGTTATGTGGCAATAAAATGAAGTCAGGTGACCACCTGAATGTACTGAATGACCAGAGTATCACATGTAGGGAGTTCTTTCATTCTTTCCTGATGGTACGGCCATATTCTAGGACTCGGGGAGCATGAGGAAACAATTTCACACATGAACTGGACACCATATTGTGTGCTGTAATTAAAAGGCAGTCAAAGAAACTATATAAAGAAACTTATAGTTTGTGACTTTTTTTTTGACCAGACTGTATTATAATAATAATAATAATAATAATAATAATAATAATAATAATAATACAGTATACATAATAATACATTATTATTAATATAATAATAATAATAATAATAATAATAATAATAATAATAATAATAATAAAAATGATAATAATACAGTATACATAATAATACATTATTATTAATATAATAATAATAATAATAATAATAATAATAATAATAATAATAATAATAAGACAGTATACATAATAATACATTATTATTATTATTATTATTATTATTATTATTATTATTATTATAATATAGCAAGTGATAATAGTATCAGGATTATATTTATTAATATTAGTTTTTTTATTGATTAATTTATTCATCATTACAAATGAAATTAAATTGGTAATAGTAGTGTAATAGTGGAAGTAGAAAAGCAATAGTAGTAGCAGTGTTTTTCACATAATAATCATAGTAATGATTATTATATATAGTTAAAATTATTATTATATGTGTCATTAGTAGTCATCATCATCATTGCTGTCTTCCATGTCTATCATTGTCATAGTCAACTGCAACTTTGTATTTGCAGTAATATCAAGAGTTGTATACTGTAGCTTCAAAACTCTTTTAATAATAATTAATAGTAGTAGTAATAATTATAATAGTCGTCACTGTCATCATGGTTGGAGTAGTAATAGTAGTCTTAAAATTTACCCAGTGCTTATATCATGGTTAACGTCACCCTGCCCCATCTCCCCCCCCCCCCCCCCAAACCCGATGTAACGCTAACGCTACTTGAACCCATAATATATTTAATATACTTTTCAAGTCTTATTTGAAAAAAATTTACAAGACTTGAACGATCTGCAAACACACTAACATGCATACACATGCAGTACACGATCCACCAAGCATAAAAAAAAAAGCTAATCATCTTTGTTCTGGCAAAATGTTAACTTAAGGAAGAAGGCTCCGGTCTGGAGAGGTGGAGGTTTAATGGGTCTCGAGCTTCATCTATAAATACTACCTGTTTGCTCTTAGGAACTGCTGTTCAAATTTCACCAGTGTGTGTGTGTGTGTGTGTGTGTGTGTGTGTGTGTGTGTGTGTGTGTGTGTGTGTGTGTGAGATGTAACTCATGTGCAAATGAACCTCCAAAAACCAAGTTTGTAATAAGCAAAGCAAATTTCATTCAAACAGAAATGAAGCAAAACTATCTTTAAATCTTAAAGGTTGTGTTTTGTCAGAAACCTTGTGCTTAGCAGAAAAACCTATATCTCTGCATGTTTAATTATTGATGCATTAGAAAGCGCATTTTCAATCTTCCTGTTGCAATTTTCACAACGTCTTCCTACTTTCCCCTGACAACTGCCGCTGCTGATTTATTTAT
The DNA here is from genome assembly GCA_030347435.1 of Clarias fuscus. NCBI lineage: Eukaryota > Metazoa > Chordata > Actinopteri > Siluriformes > Clariidae > Clarias > Clarias fuscus. Next base: position 18,591,532 of record CM059228.1, read on the forward strand.
TCATTTTTATTTGTTGCTGTTGTTGTTGTTGTCGTTGCTGCTTTTTTCTTCACTTTCTCACATCTGCCTATTGGCTGCACTGAGTGATCGCGGTGCACATCTGTGATTTAGAATAGGGCATTACTGAGATGCTGTCAAATACCAACCAAAATGGCAAGCACACGTTGCACTTCAGGTCTGTGTGTGTGTGTGTGTGTGTGTGTGTGTGTTTGGAGTTGGTGAGAAGGAGAACACAGTGTTCTTTTTTGTCTTTTCTTTCCCCCCGCTCTCTCTTTGTCACCTCTGGGAGTTTTCTCTCTGTTGTCACAGCACTGTGTGGGGGATGTCAGCATGTTCTGTACTGCAATTTGGGAGGAATATAACCCATAATAATCATGTTTTGTTGCCTCCAGTGCAGGTCGCGTACCAAACGGTATCTGTATGAAAGACGTTTATTCTCTAATACGGTCGATTATCAAAACCTCAGCACGCCAAAACCCGTGTCGTCGCCTGAGCGCATTTACAACATTGTTATAAATGTGCAAACACAAACGCACAAACTGCAGACAGCAGGCGAATGTACATACGGGAAAAAAAAAAAACAGATACAAAAGAAACAACACACACACACACACACACACACACACACACACACACACACACACACGCTACAACTTATATCTTATAGTTATTTCTATTTCCAGTTCTGTGTTCACAACAAATCATAATTAACACTTTTTAGTGTCTTAGAGAAACTTCATAACACTTTACTTAAGGACGAGCTTGCGCTGCAAAAATGCATAGGCCTACATTAACCCTTCATAAGCCAAGTATTACAATAGAAACCCTATATAACCCTACATAAAGTGATTATTTGATTGGTCCAGTTTCCTCCCACAGTCCAAAGACATACAGGGTAGGTTAACTGGTGTTCCAAAATTTGTGTGTGTGTGTGTGTGACTGACAATTGGGCATCAAGACACCAACTTGACACCAAACTGCCCCAGTAACTGCCACAGAATATATTTCCTGGCATGTAGACGCAGCCAAATACCAAAAAATAAATAAATAAATAAATAAATAAAAATAAAATGTTTAATGATATATATTCAGTATATCTACAGTATACCTATTAAAGTCACATTGAATTTATTTTAGTGAAGCAAAAACGTACGTAACTCTTCCGGTACAGTGTGACAACATCGTTATCAGTACTCATAAACATGTGCAAGCAAAAATGTTAAAGAATTGTCATTGTTTCATTAGTTATTAGTTTGTTTGTTATTAGTCTGTTGTTACATCGTCATAAGCATACATAAACAAATATCTGAAGCTAAGAGAGGTAAGAAAACCCTCAAATATTATCGATAGTTAATTATATTGGAAGCGCTAGAACATTTACCGTGAGCTGTCAATCAATCAATCAATCAATCAATCTTTGTGTTACCATGACAACATGCAGCCCTCCAATCCGCTTTGGTTTCTTTGGGAACTATGACGGCAACGGACAATGAACAAAATTTATGGACACAATGAAATAACTATTGAAGTCATTAAGCCTACATTTCCAAAATTTTGGAAAAAGAGTTCACTAAATTATTACTACTATTATTACAATCATTTTAATATTCTTGACGTCCCTGGTCCCATTACCCAGTGATGTCACATATCTTAAATAATGCCTCCATATTTGCTATTTATTACCCATAATATGGTCTGATATACTTGAGATACTTATGATGTAAGTAAGAAATGTGGTGTACTGTAATTTTGGACTTTTTCATTTGTTTTCCTTTATCTTTAATGCAGCTTGGAAAACTGATTTTTTTATTTATTTATATGATTTCATACCTGTTTCCAGGCACAAGCCACCTACAAAGTCTTCTACAATCCACCTTCGGAAAAAAAAAAAAAAAAAAAAAAAACATACAACTAGCTAAGAGTTTCCTCTTGCTCAGAAATAAGATTATCACAAAATGGACAGGATGTGCTGTTCTGTTGTGGGACAATAATTGATGCCAGGGTGGTGTGATGAGGTGGAGTCACTGTTAACACCCTAAAAGTAATCCCTCCAATTTGCACATGTCCTGAAATGTTTTATTCCTTTAACTCCTCTGTAATTTACCAATGATTCCATCCTTATTGCTTCTTATTACTTTTATGCATTTTATGTAGTTACATTCACATGGGACCTGTTATGGAGATTCCCTTTTTAAACATTTATCATCGACATAAATTATGACCGTATCATGGATATCACATCTCCTGTTCTTGAAATTTGCAAATAAAAAAAACAAAAAAGTTCCTTTATAAACTCAGTCGGTGTTAGAGGCGCCTGTGAGCCCATACTAAGCTCAGGAGTCACCGTTATATTTGCCTAAAACAGACACAAATGAGAGAGGACAGATATGTGTTTTGAATCAGACCACTGGGAGAGTTACAGCAGCGTGTGTGTTAAACATTTCACATTATATTGCCTTCTCAACAAGTGACATTTCTGAGCTGGTTTTTGAAGAAATACTAAAACACAAGTGTGGATCTGTTCAAACTGCCCATGACTCGATGCTCTATCCTGAAGTTGTACGTGCTATTATTTTTGAGTTTGTTTTTAAAACCTCCAGGATAGTCTTTTTTCTTTTTCTTTTTTTTTTTTTGAGGAATTGATAAGAAACCTTTTAAGCAAATTTGATGGAGATTGAGAATGTCATCTTCTTCTATACATATAATAAAACTGTAACGTTGGTGTGTCTGTATATTGAAGATAATATTTGGGTGGACATAAGATGAGTAATGGAAAACATCAAGATTGTTTTTGTTTGTGCACACATCACATAAAACTACTGAACACTGAAAACTGAGGTTTTCATAGGTGTATTTGGCCGAGCTTGAGGTTACAAACATGTAGGCGTTTTTTTTTTTTTTTCTTTCATCGCAATTGAAGATATGCTACTTTGAAATTTAAATGGTAAACACCCTTATATGATTAAAAAGAATCATCCTTGAAAAAAATCTTTAGTTCATCTCAAAATTAAACAGATGGCACGGGACATTTTTTTCAATATGTGCTTATGAGTGCGCGATTGAAGTCTACTTAATAAACACGATCTCACACCTTCATTCCGCGCACTTCGCGGTAACACGTAAAAATTTTAGCTCATTCCAAAATTCAACGGATGGCATTGTACATTTTTTAAAACACACTTATGAGTGTGCAATTAAATTTCATGTGAATGAAGTCGCAGTCACATCTAGTTGTTAATTCTGTAAAATCCCCAAAGTATGCACATAATAAATTAGATACAAATAAAAATTGCTACTGTAAAACTTTTTTTCCCCCATTTTGTTTTACTTTATCTGTTATGCAGCTTGGAAAACAGATGAAAAATTGATTTTTTTTTTTCCTACCCGTTTCCAGTCTCTGCTTTCTGATTTTCTAGCATTCTCAAATGGACGTTTAGGGACAGTTCCCTGACATGAAAAAGAAGGAAAATTAATCATGGACACCAAAGGCGCATTTTGCCTGCGCGACCAAAGTCCATCCTGTCCGGTCGAATCATACAGAAAAGTCAATGTACTGTAGAATCACAACTCCCTATGCTACGGTGCTTAGCAGGCAAAGAGTTGTTCATGTGCTGCTTACACGCATGAAGGATGAAGGACACATCCTGCAACCCACAACACCCAACGCATAGGCCGTTAATATTTCGATGCCAGACACTACAGCACAACTTCAGAGTTCCCTATTGGACTGAGGGCTAGCATTCAGCTTAATCACGGCTGTGTTTAGTCGCGACGTGTGAGCATTTCAAGGATGTCTTTGGACTGTGGGAGGAAACCGGAGCACCTGAGCAAGCTCCACGCACACAATCGAACCCTCGACCCTGGAAGTGCAAGGAGACGGCGCTAATCGCTACACCACCATGCCGCCATATAAATGTCTTTTTGATATCATATTTGCCACCTCGATAACCTTAACGTTATCCTGATGTTATGTAGTCAACGTTAGTCCAATAGATTTTTTTCAAAGCAAATTATTCCACATTCCATTAACAACCTAATGCAACCAACGGTGTTTTGTTGTCATAATGTTGCCATATGAATGACAAAAAAAAAAAAAAAAGAAAAAAAAGTTGTTGTTGTTTTTGGAGTTAGAGATGCTCATGCATACATCCTGAAGAAACAAAGGAGGAATCTCCAGAGGAATCTCCCTCACTCACTCATCATCTCTACCGCTTTATCCTGTATTCACAGTCGCGGAGGCCAGGAGCCTATCCCAGGAGACTTAGGGCACAAGGCGGGGTACACCCTGGACAGGGTACCAATCTATTGCAGGGCACACACATACACACACTCACACATTTGTTTACACACTATGGGCAATTTAGGAACAGCAATTAGCCAAATCTGAATGTCTTTGGACTGTGGGAGAAAACCGGAGTACCCGGAGGAAACCCACCAAGCACGGGGAGACCAGAATCTAAAATATTAAATTTGTCTCATACTCATATTGATCTCACATTATAATACAATACTTTTGGTTACACCAAACGTCAGCATCATGCACAGCATAGTCATCATAAAGTAATGGCATATCAAAAGCATATCAATAGCAAGATGCCAATCCTGGTTCCAAACAGGTTCTCGCCGCAGCTCTAATCTTCACATCCTTTGGAGTCTTTGCATCCATCCGAACATGCCTCCTTCACAATCCTCTCTTATTATGTGTCTCATCATTATTTAATAACATGCTCATCTCATTGCTCATATAAATGCCATCACCTACAGAAGTGGCTGTATTTTGGTAATTAGCGCATCAGCGATGGCGAACAGTAAGAGGTCAGAATTGACTAATGCCTGTGGAAGAGAGTGGAAGGCCACGGGGGCAATTATGACATTTACTCTGCTGGATTATAATTTCAAATGAGTGTTTAAAGCGCTCCCTGGTGAGACTCAAGAGGCTGTGAGGATCAATAAAAATAGACTGGAGATAATCGATAGGAAATGGACACACTCGAGTGACTCTACCTGTTTGTGTGTGTGTGTGTGTGTGTGTGTGTGTGTGTGTGTTGGATCAATAGCTCATGTTAAGTGGTGGTGAGAAGGTTTTATTGATGGGTTAATGCTTGTCTAGTTCATGCTTCTCTCTCTCTCTCTCTCTCTCTCTCTCTCTCTCTCTCTCTTGTTTTCATTCAATGGGCCAAACTGATTGGACAGGTGGTGAAGTACACACACACACATACATACATACATCGTGCTCAGGCTTAGTGACCTCCCCACCACTCACCATCCTCTCTGTGCCTCAGCAGGGACTTCTGGGAGATTAAATCCTGCCACGACCCCCCGTTAACTTCCTCATCACACAATTGACAAACTGGTTCAAAATTAATATTAACTATAAAACTATTTCATGTACATGGTCCATGCATATGGATTGACTTTTTAAGGAAAAATACAATAATAAAATGAAATAATATGTTAATCACCTCCAATTAAATATAATTTAACATTAATCATCCTCAGTACTGATGTGTTTCTGATTGTCTGTAGTATTTCTTAACAAACTTTCTATACAAAACTCAAAATAAAAAAGGCCCAAAATACACTAACAGTGGAACCTCGGATTGCGAGTAACGTGGTTTACGAGTGTTCCGCAAACAGAGCAAAGATTTTTAATAAATTTCGGAAACCGAGCAAGTATTAGTTTACGAGCGCCGAGCATCATGTATCAGACATGCGACTCTTATTTTGACACCGAGCGTCACTCTCTAGTGTGATGCATCTAGGATGGCAAGAGATGGAGAAACAAAAGGATATTTTTTACTTTACAGCAGTGATTCCTTTAGTATGCGCTAATGCCAGTCTCAGAGAGATTTTTTTCCCTGTTAAAACGGTGTTTCCGTGTTTGTGTATGTCCGTTTGTTGTGAAACTTAAGTAATTCCGTTAGTATGCGCGCATGCCAGTCTCACTTTTTTCCGTTAAAACGGTGTTTCTGCTGTGTTTGTGTTTGTTGTGAAACTGAAAAAGTGAGCCCGTTAATATGCGCTCATGCCAGTCTCAGAGAGATTTCTTTGTTTCCTGTTAAAATGGTGTTTCCGTCGTGTGTGTGTGTGTGTGTGTGTGTGTGTGTGTGTGTGTGTGTGTGTGTGTGTTTGTTGTGAAACTTAAAAATCGAGGTGGGGAGAGGGAGGAGGAGTGTTCCTGTGTAAAACGAGGTGAGGGAAGGGGCTAATTCCACACACACACACACACACACACACACACACACACACACACACGGCGCCTGCGCGCACCAACGGAAACACTTATCTGTCAGGATTTATTTGTACTTTTTTTTTAAAGGTAAAGTGCAGATTAATTTGTTTTATTTTCATTTTATAGATTTTATTAATTATTTTTATGTATTTATTTTTTGGGGCTGTGGAAGGAATGATTTGAGTTTTCATTATTTCTTATGGGAAATTATGATTTGGTTTACGAGTGTTTTGGAACATGAGCCCACTTCCGGAATGAATTATGCTCGTAATCCAAGGTTCCACTGTACTATAGAATATCCATCCATCATTTATAAAGCTCATCCTGGGGATATATGTGTCTGCAAACCTGTTGATGATCAATTAATCCAGGGCTGATGATTTGAATGACCTGACTGCAACTTAACTTACCCTCTTAAATTCTGAGGAAGCAGAATGGGTGTAATTGGGGGGAGGGGGGGTACTTATTGTGCACACATTTTTTTTGTTGTTTGTTTGTTTCTTTTTGGCTTAATTTATGTAAAATACATTATGGCACAGTAAAACAAGATAGATGTTACTGTTTTTCTGAGGTTGTATTTATCTAATACTAAGACCCACTATGATCCTCACTGTCTATATCGCTTCATCATACAGAGTCACGAGGCGGAGGGCGTCTGGAGCCTTTCCCTGGAGACCTAGGGCACGAGGCATGATACACTCTGGATGGGGTGCCAGTACATTGCAGGGCATCACACACACACACACACACACGCTCATTTACACACAACGGGCAATTTCGGAAGTCAATTAGCCTAATCCGCATTTCTTTGGACTGTGGGAGGAAACTGGAGTACATGGGGGAACAGACCTGATGGGAGAATCGATCCCAGAACCTGGAGGTGTAAGGCGACAATGCTAACCACAAAGCCACCGGGCTGCCCACTATGATCATGTGATTTTTATAATGTTTTTACACAAACACACACACACACAAACACACATCCTCACACACTCACTCGTCATCTATACCGCTTAATCCTGTATTCAGGGTAACGGGGGGTCTGGAGCCTATCCCAGGAAACTTAGGGCACAAGGCGGGTAACACCCTGGACAGGGTGCCAATCCATTGCAGGGCACACACATACACATACTCACACACTCATTCACACACTACGGCCAATTTGGGAACGCCAATTAACCTAACCTACATGTCTTTGGACTGTGGGAGGAAACCGGAGTACCTGGAGGAAACCCACCAAGCACGGGGAGAACATGCAAACTCCATGCACACAGAGACGGGAATCGAACCCGGACCCTGGAGATGCAAGGCGACAATGCTAACCACTAAGCCACAGGGCCACTATGATCATGTGATTTTTTATGATATTTGTACACATAAACACACACATACATCCTGCACAGGGTGTATATATATATATATATATATATATATATATATATATATATATATATATATATATACCTTGTGCCCTGAGTTCCCAGTATGTAGTCAATTCTTATAAAAAAATATATAAAATTGAAAAAATCATCAGGACTATTAAGAAGCTCCGCCGATTAGCAGTGACATGTGCGTGTGTATTGCACGTAAGAGGGTTTTAGGCTTAGCACTACTGCTACATTAAAAAAAAAAAAAAAAAGCAAATGAATCAAAAATTTCCAGCCTAGCCATAAAGAACTGCACATTAAATAGTAGCAGTAGGAGTAGCTGAAGCAGTAGTAGCTCATAAGATGCAATATGACAGTCGTAACGACAAAACGAAGAAAAACTATTCACAATGTACTCTGTGGCAGGTGAAGACTGGACGAGGGGAGACTTGCCGAATAGACACCAATAAAACGCTCCTCAGTTCTGTCTCTGCAACATATTCCAGCTGCATCGTGTGTGTTGTGTACTCCTTTATTCCACACGCATAGCTGTCACTTCCGTCTTCCCTGGCCCTTTTTCTCTTCCAGGAAACAGGGTATGACAAATAATAAAAAAAAGAAAAAAAAAAAGAAAAAAAAAGAAATACAATAAAATAAACCAGTGTTCCCCTGTCTCTCACCTGTCCCATCTAGAAAAGGTTCTACGCTGCGATTCAGTCTCCAGCAAAACAAAACATGTGAAACTGTAAAGATCTTTTTTTTTCCCTAGTCTTCCTCGACAACAAGTACACCTCCCCCCCCCTAAAAAAAAAAAACAACTCCACTCAGATGGTTTTGTCCTTCTGAGCTCACCTAGCACAGGATGGCAAGAGATGGAGAAACAAAAGGATCGGTGGAGAGAGGGAGACAGAGTAAGGCAAGGATTCCTGGCGGGTAGATATCCATGTACAAACAGAAGTGCCGTGTGTGTGTGTGTGTGTGTGTGTGTGTGTGTGTGTGTGTGTGTGTGTGTGTGTGTGTGTGTGTGTGTGTGTGTGTGTGTGTGTGCTCGCATTTCCCGTCTAGCTGCCGAGTCGTCACCTTCCTCCCCAGTTCAGTACCTTATTACTTCTGCCACTCGACGCTGCCGCGCATGGCGCAGTCTTATGAATAATATACGAGCGTGCCGAGGCGCAGGAGTTAAAAAGAACGCGCCGTGTACCATGGGTCAGAGCGAAAGAGAGAGAGAGAGAGAGAGAGAGAAAGGGAAAGAGGAAGGGAGGAAAGAAAAAGGATGTGAGTGAAGAGAGAATATAAAGGAGTGGCAGGTGACTTTGGCAGACAGGAAGGCCCTGTCCCGTCACACCCCGCTTTCATCCGAGGCCGCCGATACTGCAAAGGTGACAAGACACATCACTGTCAGGCTGAGCTAAGCTGAGAGAGAAGAGCCGATGGTGACAGACAGGACGAGCAACGATAAAACACTACACACACACACACACACACACACACACATACACACACACACACACACACACACACACACACACACACACATATACAGAAAGCAGGGATCTCTGGAGAGCTGATCAGTCAGGAGTACATATATATGTGTGTGTGTGTGTGTGTGTGTGTGTGTGTGTACTCTACAGGGATAAGGACTGTGACTCAGGCTCCCAAGTTGGCAGTGTGAAAACAAACAATACTTTTGATCACTGCGCACTAAGCCTCGCGTATACGGCTTTGTTGGAAGGTGTGCTTTACCGCTTCAGAATGACAGACTTCTAATACACAAGACGACTTACACATGCTGATTTACACACACTGAAAACACACATGCTGACATGACACGTACGTGAAAAAGTATAAAATATATTGAAAAATATTGGAAAGATTATATTGAAAAATTCTTAAGCCACCCCTGTTTTCTTTATGTAAACTTTCATTACAGTATGTACATTAAATGGAATAAATGGGAACTAATGTTTTAGTTGTGTTAAAATAAAATTTAAAACTGGTTGTTTATGTAACAACCTCAGCAGCGACCTCATTTCCCCTCTCGTCTGTTCCAACCACTCAGCATTCAGCATCACCAGTGTACTAATCATCAGTCTGATCATCTGTCTTCATCTGCACCTGTTTCTCACTGATTCATGCCTCAAGTTTAAATAATTCACAAGTCACTGTGTGGCTGAACTAACAAAGATCATTCCTCTGAAACTGCTGAGTTTGTTTCCAATAGTTTCTTTCAGCTTTGGAATCATTAGTAATACATCGCTGTAACTTATTTATGATCTGTACAATGATCTATGAATACCTCTATTCTATAAGCTAATTGAATGACCTTAGAATTTGAAGAGTTTCCTCATTTCAGCATTTTTATAATAATATTCACTGCAGAAAATCTTAGCAAGTAAAAATATCTAGTCAAATTTAAGTACATTTAAAATACAGCAACAAACTAAATGTAAGAATATTTAACCTTTTTAGACTATTTGTGTCAGTTGTTTTATAGAATAAGAAAAATACTTTATTTGTTTATAATATTATTATTTATTTATATATATAAATAAGTGCCAAGACATCAACAGAATTATTTACATAGGTCTAAAATAGGTTTAATAATTTTCTATCTTCTATCTTGGTTTATTGTTAACTTACAATAATTTACTTAATTAACCTAGAAATAATTAACTTATAAAAAAAATCTAGATATTTTCACTAAAGCTCTTCACCTAAGATGGCATTTTTATTTTATTTTTTTGTTAATTATTTTTATTATACATATGTACACTTTTCTAAAGTTTTTTTTTATTTATTTTTTCATGATCTCAATTCACATAAATTCCTGCACACATAATTTCTAAAAGAAATAAAGAAAGAAAAAATCTAAACAAAAAAATAAATAAAATAAAACTTGTATTTATATATATATATATATATATATATATATATATATATATATATATATATATATATATGCATCTGATAACATGCAAGTCAAACCAGGACTCGTCATCTCAAGGGCAGAAGAATGAGCTTACAGTCAGTCCGATCACGGCTCCGGCGTACTGGAAAAACTTTCTACCTTGATGGTTTCCAAGCACGAGTGAAACACTGGGATAAGTGCATTAGTGAAGGAGGAGATTATATAGAGAAATAAAGCGAGTTTTTACTCTCATAACTGTGTTCTGTTATACTTCACAATCAAAAGTCCCGATTTGACTTGAACACTCGTAGTTTAAAAAATATAATAACTCAAAATTGTAGTTGTTAGATTTAAGTAAGAATTATAATGTAAGTATATAATAAGTATATAATTATATTAGTTATTATTATATGATTATTAATGATTTTATTCCTTGTATTTGAATTAGTTGTATATAGATTTAAATAAATATTCTTTTAACAATTACATTATAATGGATTATAACAGAAACATAAACATACATGTATTTTTCTCATTTAAATAAAAAAATATTTTTTGTTTAGTTTTTTTTCTTTTTTTTGTTAAATCTCAATTCATTTCCTAAAGCTCTGTATCAAAGGTGATATTGGTAGGGTATTTTTTTTATATTTATATTTTTTATATATTTTTAAAAAATATATTTTGTTCTATTTTCTTATGTCTCTTTAGCCAAACTTACTTTTATTTTATTTCACTATTTATTTCTTGTAAATTGTTTTTAAAAATTTTAAGGTCACGGGCGGTCATATAAGCATTTCACTGCATATCGTACTGTGTATGACTGTGTATGCCTAAAATTTTTATTTGAATTTGAGTGTAAATATTATTGTTACAATGGCACATGATTAAGATTACTGCTAATATAAATATTGATATTAACAACATTTATTAAGCATTATGTTGATTCATAAAATGCAATACACATTTACTAACAGTTATAATGATGCAAGGTATGTTATGCATTATAAATATATTATAACAGGATACAAAAGCGTTCATGAGCTCATTAGAAATATAACCTCGGTACAACGCGTTCTAATGTTCAGATCCGAACTGAAGCACTGATTCCGAACAGCACAGCAGTATAATGGCGTCATTCCAGTACAATGCTTCTGACCAGAACGCGCTTCAACAGCTGGTTGGTGATCATGTTTACATTTTTGTTCTTTACATTTTGGTTCACATACCATTGATATGAGCAGAGTTAGGTTCCCATTGTGACTTTCAAGGATTCTGTTACTTAAAAAAAGTCATCTATTCACCTACAAATCCCTGCTGGAGCCAGAGCCAGGGCTGTTCCGCCAGCTACTGTCTGCACTGTAGCACACGCACACAAAGTGTAGTGTGTGTGTGTGTGTGTGTGTGTGTGTGTGTGTGTGTGTCATTTTCATAGCTTGACCTGGTTACCACCAGCTCACCTTTAAGAGACAAGGTTAAGATGGATGGGTCTAATTAAAAGAAGAGCTTGTCCGCATCTGAACGGCCGCAGGTTTCCCTTACAGGTTCTTTAACGGGCTCCATTGTGGCTGTAATTATGGGCTGAAGTGATTAGTTCCCCCTGAAGGCGGAGAGGTGACAGACAGGCGAGCCTGAGTAACCCAAGTAACCTTTCAATATTCCATCTGCAGCCCTTTGTGATGCCAGCCCAGGACTAATTTCACCCAACATTCCTGCATTCGGCTTTTGTGTCATCGTGCTTTGCCGTCTTTTTTTTTTTTTTTTTTTTTTCCGAACTTGTTATTTTTAGGTTTCTTTATCCCTGACATTTTCATCATATATCAGCTCTGTACACGTGTATTATATATCCCGGATTAGATTTCTAAGCAAAAAGGTTAACAGGGAGATCTTCTCAACTGGCCATGAGTCATAGTTCTTGGCAAGCAAGGTGAGCTGGACGTCCAAGACCGCGTGCGTCCAACCGTGCCGAGCTACAGAGCAGATGACACTCCACTTGGGCCATTTAGCATGCAAGCCTTCGCCAACCTGTGTGTGTGTGTGTGTGTGTAGGTGTGTGATGGTGTAAATGTCAATAAAAGAGGGCACTGTGAACAAATATTAAGACAAGTCCAACCTTTATGGGTGTGTGTGCGCATGCATGTGCGTACATGACAGTGTCAATAATCATTTCCTTAAATATTTGTTGTTTAATGTAAACAGGGGTGCTTGTGCGGGATAATATTTATCTGATGAATTTTCATTTTTAATTAGTGGATGAATTTTCTATGAGGAGACATTTATTTGGAAGGAGTCTCCAGTACAATATGAGGTAAAGCTGTGAGTGTACCTGTGATGTTGTTTATTATGTTCCGACTAAGGCACATCCAAATGGTCTTATTCTTAGTAGACATGCAGGATGTAAATAGTTTTATCATAAAGTCTGTACGCCAAAATGACAAAAATAAATTTGAATCAGGTAAAGTTTAGCTATTAATACATACTTAATAGTTAAAGCAATTTAATTATCAATAGAACAAGAATGTTTTTCTTAGTAGAGCTGTGATCATGAAGCACGATCAAGCATGAAGATGTTTTTCAGACGGTCATGAATCTGCTAATGTTTTATGTTTTTCTATAATTATGTTTAAAAAGAAAAAAATATATAATTTAAAATTCAAAAGTATTAGTTTTTAGTTTTTGGGACAGAATCCACCATCACATTGACGTTTCTTAAAGAACCCAGATGTTTGAAGGTGGATTTATCCAATATTCTGAATAGTATATATTATATAATATCCAACCACACATACTGCTTAGCATGCCAGGCAAGACATCACATACCTATGGAGTGTTTATGAAGTGTGTTGTAACCTGAGTGCAGGAGATTAAATGCAGATTTGACGCTGGTTCACATCAGATTGGACTCGCACTGGTAGAGATCGCAGAGGCATATGGGCCTAGTGGATGTGTGAAACACTGACACCAGCAGAAAGCCAAGCATATGCTGTGCCATTTTTTTTTCTATTAACTGCATCTAAATGTTTAAAATGTACAGTAGGATACAGTTTTTTTTTTGTTGTTGTTGTTGTTGTTCATTAGCTTAACTAATTTTTAAAGATTGTAATATGAATAGTTAGGGTAATCATTAGCCAATTGTATATGTAGGCACACACAGAAAGAGAGAGAGAGAGAGAGAGAGAGAGATCGCAGTGGTCAGCTATGGAATGATTGAAATGTAATATAATCTTATTAAAACACCCACATTCTCTACTGTAAAAATGGTGCTAATGCTTTCTATGAAGCCCATTCATTATCCTTAAGTATTTCTTTGTATTCTGGAAATGAAGGAATCATTACGCATGGTAAGCAGTTTTATGAACTTTAATAACGCCTCATAAAGCTTTAAATATGCAATACATAATAATTTGAGAGCTTACCATGTTGTAATGCAATGTATGTAACATAATGCATTTGTCGTGTGTATTATTATACATCCTCTTGAGACCCAAATGTTCTCCCAAATTCATTCTCTCTCTCTCTCTCTCTCTCTCTCTCTCTCTCTCTCTATATATATATATATATATATATATATATATATATATATATATATATATATATATATCCTTGTACCAACCTCATATAAAGACTTTTAGGTATAATTATTTTGCCAAACTTCCTCCTAGTTGAAGACATTGATTAAATCTATAGTTTAAATCTATCAGCTATGAATAAAGAAAAATAGTCAATAGAAATTTCAATTATTAAAGGATATGTATTACAAATTATTAAAGGATATATATTACAGTTAGTAAAAGTTATTAATTGTTTGTTACAGAGTATCGCATCATAAAATAAATCAGTGACACTTCGGTATGAATATACATTACCAAGGGCTTATCGATAGAACGTAGCGACACTAAAATTTCTACAACTTATATCCATATAATAACCTATGAACATGATCATGACATGTTATAACACATTCGTAAAGAATTATACATGTTGCTATAATTATTTACGAATATACACAGCATTCCGTAGCTGCCATTATAATGCTAGATTAATCATGAACAGGAAGCATTATAAGTAGGGTTCATAACATGTTACATCACCAGACTGTGCTTTGCATAGTGCGTTAGGAGAAATACAGCATGATGGTTTTGTAAGTCCTACTTATAATGCATTCTTTTCACAATTTGTAACCTGTTATTTCATAAATAATTATAACAATGTTTTTTTTTTTTGCTTTTGTACAAATGTTGTTACACATGTTTTTTTTTATTACTTCATTATTAAGAAGAAGTTATAAAACTTTATTATAAATAAAAACAAAAAAATTTGAATTCCTATTTCCAAACATTAATATTCCAGAACAAAATTTACATCGTAAAGGAAAATATCTGGAGGCAAAAAAGGAAAAAAAGAAAGAATTTTGCATGCATGAAAAAAGAAGCAGGTGCAACAAAGACCACAGAGGCACTGAGACTGGTTCTGCAGCATGTTTAGTAAAACTAAGCAGCTAATTTCCTTGTAAAACTGCCGACATTTTAAACAAAGGATTGACACGCCACTTATTGACTTTTTATTTTATTTTTTGATGACTTCCTTGCTCTATAGCAGTTACTTGGATGTTTCAAAGACTTTTGCACAGTACGGTATTGAATCCCATATGAATGTATTTTATTATTATGAATATAGCCTCAGTTTATTTAGCATAAAGCTTACATATAAATACCTGCCCAGCATGTAATATAAAAAATTATGAAGCACCATAAGGGTCATTATAAAACCATATACAATCATTATAAAATGATTTATGAAAATTGGCATCTTAGAAAGTTTATATTAAAACCATACAGCCATTTATGTTCTAGCAATAGAAACTTTGTGAGCATTAGAAATGAAAAACTTTTTTTTTTCTTTTACGCTTACGGGGACATTTACTTTTTTTTTTTAGACTTTAAGGAACAAAATAATACTTGTACAAGACCTTCAGGTGATATCGGAGTGAAAAATTAGCAAACACAACTTATGACGTTTATGCTTTTCAGTGTGGATTTAGACCTAAGCTGGGTAGATTGAATTGACTGTGAAAGATTTCTCAATATTGGCATCTGCATCTCAATCAGCAGTATTTCTCTAGCCGGCGTGCTTTAATGTGCTTTAATGTGGTGCTCTGACAGCCCCTCTATTGTAGCCTAATGCTTTTTTGATGGGCCGTTTGATGGCGCTTAATAACAAAGCTGATAAGATAAGCTAGCTAGAGCTCTCCGCCTCTCTGAAGCCTGTGCAATCAACTAGGGCCGTTCTTCAAGTGACGCATGTCAACACACACCTTTGTGTGTAAATGGTCCAGGCTAACACACCTGAACAGTCGGAAAGCAGAGAAACCTCTTGAATTCAAAACCAATACACACACATGACCACACAAATACACAACACACCACTGATATAGCAGTCAAAATCGCAGGTTGAGCTTTGGACCTTCAGGCAGTGAATGGTATGTATGAGTGTATGTGTTATCTAGAGGATTAAGTTTGTTACATTATTTTAGTTTGTCTTTGTGTTTCGGAAACAAAAGTACGCTCTGTTTAAGTGGTAGTGTCTTAAAACGTTCGGGGCAGGCTTTGGACACCATTGTGTCACAAGTTTGCAGAGATATAGACAATAAATTGATAATAAAATGAAGGTAATGTTAATATACCAACATTTCCTTGAAAGACAGTCACTTGCAAGAGCAGTATAAGTTTGCTAGCCATAAAAATCAATTATTTTAGACTTCATAATAGAAATAATTAAATAGATTTTAGAGGTTATGTTTGAACTTAGCATATTCCTATATTCCTTAGAATATTCTGTTAAATGTGCCTGCTATGTTTAACAGAATGTAGAATTAAGACAGTTACAAACATTGTAACTTACTAACATTATCCATAATGGTTATTAAACTGTGTTATTATGAGGACAAATGCATTGTCTATATATATATATATATATATATATATATATATATATATATATATATATATATATATATATATATATATAAGGTATAATTCACTAGTACTGGAAATATATAAATAAATATATATTATATAAATAATATAAATATTTCCAGTGCCATCTGAGATAACAGAGCATTGGCAAGCATTTCTTGACCAGAAAAAAAAACCCCAGCAAACTATGATTATTCTGACTAGATTGATAACTTAAATTTGCTAGCCCAACAAAGGATATTCAGCTAAATATGAAATCACAATAACAACTATTATTGGATAATAAAGTAAATATTTCATAGCTACACTAGTGATTTCTGACAGAATGTAAATACAACTATAAATATCATCACTGCCTACTTCGTTTGTAAGCAAAACAAAGAAACTAGCATGCTAGCTTTCACTAATGCTTGCTCGCCCCAAAAGGGCTATTTTGCTAGGTATGAGATGACAATAACAACGATTATTGAGATAATAAAGTAAATATTTTATAGTTACACAGCAAACATGGCTATTTCTGACAGAAATTAAATACAATTTCAAATATCATCGCTGCCTACTTTGTTTGTAAGCAAAACACAATAACTAGCATGTTATGTATGCTATTGCTTACTAGTTCCAAACAGGCTTTTTAGCTAGGTGTAATGAAATAGCTAATTGAAAACACTGTTTGAGATAACAGAGGAAATATTTGGCAACTACATTATCACTTTATTTGACCTAAATAAATAAATAAATAAATAAATAAATAAATAAATAGCAATGATACCTGTAAGTAAGATATAAGCTAATTCGCTTGCTTCTGTTTTTTGGTGTTTGCTAGCAGGATTTAGGCTGATTTAGCTAGATGAAAATTATTTTATCTTCGTTTATGCAACATTAAAAGTAACTGGAAAATCTGAATAAGGAAATCATGGTTTAAAACATAAAATAAAATAAAATAAAATTTGTTGTGATCAGAGGCCAGGGATTAGTTTGCTTCTGCTAAACTTGCACTTATACAACTTTCTGTTGGATGAAGCATACTTTTAACTAGTTGTAGCACATATATACTTATTATTATTATTATTATTATTATTATTATTATTAGATATGAAATCATAAAATGAGCTGGAGAGGCTTGAAGTCAGAAGTCAGAGCAATCAGCACAGGATGGAGATTGACCTGCACACACAACAGCCGAGGAATGACGAGGGCACCAAAGACGTACCTCTATTCTTATGGAAACTCTTAACCTTCATCATCATCATCATTATGATTATTCTCATCCCTCTTCTTCTTAGCAGCTCCTGCTGGGCACACACATACAGAGAGAGAGAGAGAATAAGACAATAGCGGAATGTCCATGGCTGCAGGCAACACTTGGACGCTATCTGATTAGAGCTGAATGGGGGAGAACAGATACGAAGACAGTGGCGTCTTATCAATGAAGGATCGCATTTCCATATTCAAGCCCGGGGAGAGATAAAGTGGAGGCTGATGAGAGAGCCCTGATGGCCAGATCGCAGCTGAACGAAAGGCCGCGGGGGGAAGAAGCAAAAGAGAAAAGAGCAAGGGGATGGCTAGCAGGAGCGAGAAGAGGAAAAGGAGAGGATGGATGGTAGCTTTCAGCAGCACTGTTAAAAGGCAAGACGAGCACCAGTGATTAATGTGAATAAGTGTCCAAGGGTCAGGAACCGGTCTGCACCGCTGACCGCTCTTAAGAGAGGTTACACGAGGGCCATTCGTCTCTCTCTCCCTCTCACACACGCACACACGCACATACGCAAATAGCTATAAAAACAATTACAGAAACAGCTCCTCAAAAGGAAAACAGCTTCTTTACATGTGATTACTTAGTCCCTTGTTATGACACTTAAATTTGGACTTTGGTCATATTTATCCTTCGCGTCTGTAGCACATGACTAGTCAAGAAAAATTTGCAAAGGAAAATTTAGCAATTGTTGAAATCCATCCACAAATGGATAATGTGCAAAAAATATGCAAAACAAAGATTTATTCAACTTTCTAACACTGCAAAAGATTTACTCTTTTATCAGTGCTCTTTTGTTAGTAAAGAGCTGTTCATGAAAATAGCCAATAGCTACCAAGTTATAGATACGAAAATTTCTGAAAATAAATAAATAAATTGCTCAAAGGTCACAATCCTGACCAATGTGCTATTCATGCTTGGGACTTCAGCACCATCTATATGTTATCAGAATGTTATTTGTAAAGCATATGTACAAATATCTTTTAAATGCATTCATATATTTTCATTCATAAGCCATAATACTCATTGATATGATATAATTTAATTCAAATGCATTACATTATTGTTAATAGATGACATGATGTGTTACGTGTAGTGTTCATAACCCCTCATAGTACCATCAATAGCTACCAAACTCCACATTACTCTTTTGTAGTACATTATTGGCCCTGGATTCATTTATTTTTTTTCTTTTAAAAACAATTATTATAAGATAAATAAAATATATAGTACAGTATGACTGCAATGTCGTTTTGGGTTTTGATACTTTATTGTGTGATAAAACATTGGAATGCGTCAGAACTCCCAACACCAACGCTCTAGCTCACCTGAGTACTAACACACCTGAGACTAATTACAAGACACAGATAAAAAAAAAAGACTTGCGTACTTCCGGTCTTCGCGACGTATACGCTCCCTGTGAACTTGTTCCAGTGTCGTTGCCAAGCCTTCTGAATTTTGCATGCTCTTTTGGATTTTGATCTTGTTTTTGTTTCCACGTTTACGAGTTTAGCCTGTTCCAGTTTATACCCGTTCTACATCGCCCGACCCTTGCCTGCTTACTGGACTTTCGAGTTAGATTATCCTTCCCGGTTTTGATCGTCGTGTTTCTTAACGCATTTGTTAACAAACATCTCATCTGCACTTGCATTCTCCGTGTCTGGATTATAACGGAATGCAGATGATTTGAAAGTCTCTTTACGTTATGAAAGACATTAAACAGGGACTTTTCTGATGAAATTTCTTGTGAACGATGGCAAAACACAGTACGGTGATTAGATTCTAATGATGCGATTTTTAAAGAAGGCTGTACGTCCACAGTCATTCACTAAAACCGCTTGCACATTATAGGAACTCAGCCCCGGACCTCGCTCCAAGCTATTTCCACATGTTTGGGCCACTACAGGAGTTCCTGGGAGGCCAGCGTTTCAGACATGAAGGAGTAAATCCGATCACGACTCCGAGGTGTGCCGAGAAAGATTTCTACCTCGGTGGTATCCAAGAATGAGTGAAACGCTGGGATAAGTGCATTAGTGTAGCATAGAGAATAAAGGCAGTTTTTAGTCTTATAACTGTGTTCTGTTATTCTGCACAATCAAAAGTCCCGGTTTGACTTGAACACCACTCGGAGTGATATTGGCATTATACTTGGTGTCAAAGTTTACAGTTTATAGTGGTGTTTATAATGCAATTAGAGTAAACCAAATACATTAAACATAGTGTGTTGTAGTAATTGGTGATAATAATGTGCTATGGACATCATTTAGCTCATTAACAATTAAGAAGACATAATGAAGACAACTAATGAATTTCTTAAATAATTCTATTAATGTGCCTTATGAATTTCTAACATGAAAAGAATGTGTTTAGCATGTAGAAGGTTTAACTTTGTTTTGTTTTTTTAAGTGAAAATCTAAAATAAACATTTATTTATTGACATCGTCCTCAGATGTCCAGGTTAATCGGGTTTTACATATACTGTATATGTGGCAACACTGTGTACAGATGTGTTCCACTGACGTTAGAGTCATTAATCTTTCTCAATCTTACATCCAGTCATATTATTCAGCCTCTATACAACTGCAAACATGTTTGAAATCACAAGGGTCACATATCCTGAAACACACGTCTACACAAAACCAGTAATCTCATGATGAGATACACTGATCCACAAACACAGATTACGATGGCATGATGAATGTGTGGGGACAGTGAGAGGATGTGGGTGGCATATTGACCATTCAGAAGGGTTCACTCGACCCTAATCATGCATAAACACACACACACACACACACACACACACACACACACACACACACACACACACACACACACACACACACACACACACACACACACACACACACACACACACACACACACACACACACACACACACACACACACACACAGCAAACATGCTCCCCCTCCAGACACAGCAGTGGCCCACTGACCACACAATCGGTTCGACACAGACCTATTATTCATTACGGTCTTCCCTCATGATGTGTGTGTGTGTTTATCAGTGAGTTTAACAGACTGCCTGTTTGTCCTTAGGCTCTGAAATAGCCATTGGCTGTCTTTAAACACACGGCCTGGTGACACATCACCGACAGACCTGGGAAGATTGATCAGAAAAATGGAGACTGTGGGGTCACGCAACTTAAACAGGAAGCGACTGGAAGCTCAATAAGGAAATCTATACCAACTTAAGTGGAAGTCTTTTTCTCAGTTAATTTTTTATTATTTTTTTCATGGTTTTAGATATGACTTTTAAAGGTGTTTTGTGGATCTTTGTGAACGCTAATGACTAGAGGTATAACATGACAGGTTGTAGATATGTGGAGATGTAGAAAACTGTTAGCTAGGATGAGTATCTTTTCAGTAATTGGGTGTAAGTCAGCAACATTACACTGCACGAGGAAAGGAAAATGGAGATCTGTGACAATGAGTTTGACATATTAATGGACTTGTAGATATTATCATAGATAGATATTATTGGAGAAGGTGTTTGAATCAAACATAGGTCAAGGATAAATAGTGCATGAATTCTGGAAGTCATAAATGATAAAAAGAACCACCATGAAACTGTAATTATGCTTAGATCAAAAAGATATAAAGATGCATGAAAAGATGTTTGTCTTTTTTAAACTTGATATGTTTTGTACGTTTTTAAAAAGGCTATGTGCCACTGTTAGCCATGTTGGACTGGAAGGACCAACATTTTAATGGAGCAGTATATAAAAACCGGGGTGTGTTGAAGATCGAAGATTCACTCGTTACATAAACTTTTACTACAAACTAATCCTTTATACGGCATTCATTGAAAATGTGCTTGGAAATGCAACGTTTCAGAAATGTATTTGTCCTTAAGGTTTATCACCAGTACGCGTCCAAGTTTGGAGACACCTTCTAATCCCATTGTCTCTCCTGAATTTTTATTTCTTTCTACATTGTAAAACAATGCTGAATGCATCCAAAAGATGCAATAATCTGAGTTTGAGATGTATCTGCTACACTGTAAACCCAAAGAAGCTACAGAAAATCAGAAAACCCAAAGAAAATCAGTTACATTTCTTTTTTTTTTTAAGTAATGATGTTTCTAATTTTAAGTAAACAGAACTATCAGTTATCAACTATCAAACACCCACCACTGAGCCACCAGTGCCCTGTTGCCCTGATGATGTCAGACACAAAATCAGGATGAAAGATTTTAAGTTGGTGGAACTTTAAGGTGGCAGTTACGGTTACTTAAGTACTTACAGTTACTTACTGTAAAATATCAAATTTGTTCAGTTAACTTGAAAAGTGTCATTTCTACAAACTCATTAATACCAAAAGGTTCTTAATACTCATCAAGGTCTATTAATTTGAACTAATTGTAATTATTTCAGTTAACATACTCAATATGTTTCATTACTTTGAGCAACAACTGATGTTGTTCTTGTTGCTGTTGTTACTTCATTACATAATGCTATATGTGTTATTTCATAGTATTTCCAAAAATCTGGTATTGTTCTAGATTATCGAAAATAAATCCAAACTTGGGTCCAAACATTTTATACTTTATATGATTCTTCACCTGTCTAGTAATAGTTTAGCCAAAAAAAAAGTGTACATATGAAAAAATACAGATAGGATGAAATGCAGATTTATTTTAACATGAAAATGTGAAAAAAAAAATCTATAAATACTTTGTTCTACAAATATGTGTTTTTTCTTGAAGCACTGATACTGGCACTGATGCGGTTCTTTGCACCGTTTAACATTGAGGAAGTGGGGACACTGTAAATGAAGGGGTTAAACAAAGGCAGACATTTTAGAAAATTAAAATTAAAAAAAGAAAGAAAGCATAAGTAACCCGCTGAAATTTAGCGCAGGGGTGAAACAGCTTTCTTTCACTGTGTGTGTGTGTGTGTATGTGTATGTGTGTATGTGTATGTGTGTGTGTGTGTGTGTGTGTGTGTGTATGTGTGTGTGTGTGTGTGTGTGTGTGTGTGTGTGTGTGTGTGTGTGTGTGTGTGTGTATATGTGTGCGTGTGTTCCATAAGGAATGCACTGGGCTATCCCTAGAGGTGTGAGTGTGTGTGTGTGTGTGTGTGTGTGTGTGTGTGTGTGTGTGAGAGAGAGAGAAAGCGCACAGGGAGTCCTTTTTTAACATCACATATTAAAGCCCTCTCTCGCTCTTCCTGAGGCCCAAAAACTCCGTCAACAGCTGCTTTGGCTGATATTTTATTAATGATGTAGTTTTAATTAGTTTAATTACACACAGGCTCTCCTTTATGCATAATTCCTCCCTGTTTAATGGAAAACAACAATGAAAATATATATTTATATATATACATATAAAGAGAGAAAGCCGACTGATCCGTGCACGTTCTGTTGGTGGGGATTTTTTTTGAACCGCTACAAAACGGGGCATTAATAAGGTCATCGAATTCTTAATAACAGTCATAATTTGGGCATAATAAAGGACTAATGTGAGATTAATACAGGTTGTAATCAGTGGGTCGAAGCGGAATAAAGTATAGAGGTATACCATTTGCGAAAGTGAGAGGAGGGAAAAAAAAAAAAAAAAAACATATCACGTTATTGTAAACAGCTTCTGTGTGTGTTCGCAAACAGCTGTTCACAGAATGGTCCGGCTGCTTGAAACCTAATAGGTGAAGAAACCGTGAGCTATCAGTGGATCTGCACGCACACTCGGGTCTCCAGCGGCGTGTGGAGAATTCGGAGAGGACAGTGCCGTGTTACACTAAAGAGCATGCCCCCGAATGCCAAGATGGCACTGAAACCAAAAGCAAAAAAAAAATGGAGCCTAGGTCTTTATTAAGAGTGCAACCTTAGACAGGGCCGGGTCTATAACCATGAGCATTTATTGGGACGCCACAATGGTTAGTCAGCAGCAACTCAATCTGTCTTGCTCTCTTTGCCTCTCTCTCTTTACACTCACACACACACACACACACACACACACACACACACACACACACACACACACACACACATAATGACTCACAACAGAGAGCAGGCCAAAAAAAAAAAAAAAAAAAACAGGACTGGAGCAGTATTAGTATTAGAAAGCTGAATGCTAGGACTAAAAAAAAGAAAAAGAAAGAAAAAGAAGAGCCACTCCAGATTATTTGCTCGCTATTAACAAGGAACAAATCAGGTCATGTGTGTGGAAGTAGAGATGTTGCTCTGGCAGGCAGACTTTGCTGAAAACGATGACAGGAAAGGTAAATGAGATCCAGGAAACCTAATCTAAGACTGAATCAATATGGTGGCTCCTCATTATCTGAGAATGGCCTGCTCCTGTGTGTGTGTGTGTGTGTGTGTATGTGTGTGTGTGAGAGAGAGAGTAAGGAATGCTCTTGCACACATACCGCTCCTATTCTGGGGTTCTGGAAACTGTCTGCCTCCAGGACTCATTACTGCCTGCTTTCACCCACACGCCGACACAAACACACTGACACACACACGCACACACGTACACACACACACGCGTGCACACAAACACACACTCGGAAAAAACACACTGACCAGCCGAGCGGTTCGAGAGTCACAAAAAGCGCCTAAATTTACTCCAGCAAATTTACTCCCTCCACCTGGCTGGAGATATCACTCAGTGCTCGGGACAGCTCCAGGAGACAATCCCTGCCTGCAAATCTTTTACAACCCGGTGTTTTCTCTCGCAGCCGGTCAATAACAATAGCATTAGCGTTAGCGCTGGCGATTAGCACAGGCGAAAGGCGCTCTTTTCGTAATGCGACGTGAAAAAAAAAACGGGGGTAACTGGATCGCACGCGCTGCCCACTCTCATATCCCATAATCCTCGCTGGCGGGACTGTCGAAACCATCTTAGCTTCCCGAACAAGTTGAAGTCTAGGGTTTCAGCGTCCAAATGCGTGTGCGTGCGTATGTGTGTGTGGGGGAGGCGGGTGGGGTGTGAGTGGCTGTCTGGCGTGTGTATATGTTTCCCCATCAGCAGAAAGGGCACGATAATGGAATGATAATGTTGTTTCACTAAATAGCTCCCTCAAAGGTCAGTTATTGAGTGTCCCGGATGATACGGCCCACTCTCAGAAATCCTGATGGCGGATAAGCGCATCACGTAGGCATCCGGCTGGAATGTCATCTTATGTCAAGCGTGGCACATGCATGCCATAGCGGCAGCCATTAGCGCCCGAACTGACACACGTGCGCTTTATGCTAAGAATATGAGCGCTGTCGACAGGAGTGTTGCTATGCCAGAAACTCAAAATAAATCATCCGGGTGCTATAAAATTGACGATGGGGTGGGGGGGGTTTGGGGGGGTGTATATTAACATGCATAAATATGCGCTACGAATGCGTATTGTGTCAGGATTTTCCGAAAGGAGGGTTTTTTTTTTTTTTTTTTTTTACTTTCTTACTTTGGTGTCTCCGTTGCATCATTTTCATATTCATTTTGACATCCGAAAATAAAAATGAAATCGTTCGAAAGCAAACACAGACCGAAAATGCTTCTTGTTAATGCTGTAGCAGCTACTAATTACGCAGATAAATAAAGTCGACCTCTAGCATAAAGCTCTATTAATATTTAACGATAATTAAGAATACGTACACATGCAATATCAATTATTTACATCCGCATTGATGTATTGACCTCCCAAGGGAAAAGCTTGGATATGATCAATCAAAGGACGAGAGAGGCTTAGAGAGAGAGAGGGAGAGAGAGTGCCAACATTTTTGGTACTGGCTCTCACTCTGTCAGGCCTGTGGGACCTCCAGGCGCTCTTCAAATGGTTCAACATTAATAACACTATCTTTAATGCTTACACATTAGTGTTTGCAATAATTAATGTATGAGTGATCGCCAATGTGGAAAAGAATTATCAATAATTATGAATAATGTACATGCATAATGAATGGGGTTTTGCCGGAGGGTGGAATCTGCCGTGGCTGCTCGTGTCCTGAACACAGAGACGAGGATCAAAACGCTGCCCGCGTGCTGCGCTAGCCCAGCATCTGCCCCCCTTTCATCCAGCAGTGTGGCGGATTGGAGCCCGCTGATATACCCGTGCCATGTTTTAGCATTGTTAGCAGGGAGCGCTCAGGCTGGGGACGGCATCCTGGTGGCACGCATTAGCATTCTCAGTGTTTTTAGAGACGATAATCAGAGAGCGCGTCTGAGCCATGCCGGTTTAGCTAGATTAACGTCTAACTCTGGCATCTAACTCATCTGCCTGTGTGTTATATTTATAGATAGGGCTAAATGCTAACAATGTTGTCGTTAAAGATTTTCCTTTTATTTAATTATAGATTTAAATAATAATGCTATGATTTTATACATTATACAGTGAATGGGGTGCTGTTTATAAAATGGTGAGCAAAATGTTCCTTAACAGCATATCATTGCATGGTTCATACTAATCTATGCATAATCTACGAATATGCCGTAACGTTTATTATAATACTTCATAGCCTGAACTAGTGATAAGGTTTCATCACAGTTACTCAAATAGGCTTTATGGGTTTATGTATTTTTATTAAGTGTAAACAGTGTAACACATTTTCTCACTTCTGATGTCATATAATACTTACAGGATAATAAATGATTTGGCTGTTTATTCTTCTCATTAGAGACACTTTAATTTTGCAACCATAGACTGATGCAGTTTTTCATTAAATGCATCCAGTATAAAAATCCATCCATCTATCCTGTATACCACTTAGCTTGTGTAGGGTCACAGGGAGCCTAGAGTCTATTAGCGGACAAGTTGGGGTTCACCCTGGACGGAGTGCCAACACATTGCAGGGCACAAACACACACTCACACACTACAGGCAATTTGGAAAATACCAATCAGCTAACACAGCATGCCTCTGGAGCATGGCAGGGAACAAGAGTACCTGGAGGAACCCCACCAAGCACAGCGCGAAGACATAAATAACCATATTAATATTAATAACCATAATAGCCAATATAGCAAAAATGTTCCAAACTTATTATCAAATTTAACTCTGATAAACTCAAATACAGTACTATATATCTACTACTTTGGATATTTTTAGACACTGGCCCATCTAAGCATATCCAAACTCATCTGTGACATTTATAGCTCCTGCCTTCGAAATTACTGCAAAGTAACTGCTCTGTTTTTAACATTTGGCGAGATAACGAGACAGCTTAATGGGCTATGAATGTAGCAGAGACCTTTCCGTCCTCTTTATCGCTGCATGTGAGGCGAAAAAACTGTACCTGGAGGTCTCTGAAAAATCTGTAGTCCAATGGGCCACTTTAGATTAGCCCACAGTGAGAGATCAAATGTGCAGGGTCGAGACATTATCTCCTCCTGACGGTGAGGGATGCACAGCACAGGAAAGTGGGGAACCCCGTAATGAGCAATTGGAGAAGGGCGTTTTTTTTTTTTTTTTTTTTTTTTTAACCATGGCACCTCTGGCCTGTCTGGCCTCCCAGGGCTGTGCAATCTCTCTGTGTCAACAGCGCTGGGAAAGGCTGATTCTATTAAGATTAAAGAAGTGGAGGGTAGGACGGAGAGTCACAGGGGCAAGTTTGATCATCGGGATTGGGTCATCTCCATTTGTTTTTCTCTCTCTTTCAAAATAGCGTAATGAAATGCTAAGGCTTTAGCTATCGTTTTCGAACTTCAAGTCAGAGCAAATGCAGTCTGTTCTTTCATTTTAAACGCCGAAGTCACAACAGAAAACGCGTGCATGTGAACGCACATGCAAACTAAATGACCGGAAAATAGAAACACATGATGCATGCATGATTGAATGGTAGTGGTCTATATGATTTGTTTATTTCCAGCATTTATAGAAGATACCTTTTAGATGGGGTTGTTTTTAACCATATTAATGTGATGTTTTCCATCATATGTCTCACTTCAGATAATGGAGTCCATTGGTATTGTTGTCAATCCTTAAATTTTAACACACTGTCATATTCCGATTTTCTTTTCATCATTACTTCCTGGTTTGACCCCATTCCACGCCATGCTGGTCTTTAGTTACCCTGCCCTTTTTAATGCAGAAGAAAAATGGCTGTATATTGTTAATTATATGCGATCATGATGTGTCTATTATATAATCTATATGACCAATATATAACATGCTTCTATCAACATTTAACTTCTATCAACTTCCCTTAAACAGAACTATTCTGCTGAAGTGTGCATAAACATTATCTTGAGCACCATACCCAGTGGAGGTTAAACTTTAAATGTGATAAACAGCCTCTCCTGCTTGTAATATTTCCCCAATCTGCCATGAGGACAAAGCAGCACCTATTGACCTCCATGTTGACCCCGGGATAGCGCTACACCCAGTTCTAACCCACAGCTGGGTCTCGTTACGGAGTCCTGTAAAAAAAGGCCGGCAGCCGTTAGAGAGGCGAGGGTAGCTTCTGAAAGAGGCCAAAGAGTACGAATTAACAACAAATAGAAGAATGCTTGAAAAAAAAAAAAAAAAAAAAAAAATGATGTGCTAAGCTGCTTAGGGCTGTTGGTGACCTTAAACTACAGTTCAGAAGTTCGCCATGGGTGAGAAGTAAAGTCTAATGGGTTACAGTGGAATTTTAAAGGCGACTTTATGTGCATACACACAAGCGGGGACTGAGAATGAGGGTTAGGAGCTGTTAGACCATTACAAATCATTTAGATTTTTTTAGGTACTAATGCAGATTTGATGTAAATCTACACTCATCTAATACAGGATGTTATGAGAGCATTCAAAACAGGTGGTGGCAACAAATAATAATAATAATAATAATAATAATAATAATAATAATAACAATAATAATAATAATAATAATAATAATATACACAGCCTGTCCTGGTATCCAATTCATGAGTGAAAATGATTCCTCAGGCTACAAGAGCCACTCTTTGGCACTTTTGAGTCCTGGAAGACGCCTGTGCCAACCAGGGATGAAAAAGTCTATAGCTGGTCATTCAGTACATTCAGGTGACTTCATCACTTCATGTGCTTCCCTTCTTACCCTGCTTCACTCATCGCTCTAGAATAGAATCCATCTGACCTTTCCGCATCTCCAAAATTCAAATTTCATGTTATCAAGCAAACTGAAGCCTTTTTTTTTTTTTTTTTACTGATTAGTCCCACTAACAAGTAATTCCTCATAACACTGTGCATGTGGAAATGCTTCTACTTTCACTATTACACATAGCTGTGTTTTCTGCCATTGTTTTTTCTTTCTGCAACTTCAACGAGTTGAAGCATTTAAGCGATCTCCATTCATTATATTTTCGTACCACATACTGGGTTCAGCCTTTCACTCCATCGTAAAGATGGTTGGTCTGTCTATATTAGCTTGCCCCAGGTGTGAATGTGTGTATGGTGTCTTGTGCTGGTCTGGTTTCCCATCCATGGAGTGTTCCCACATTATGTCAGTTGTTATTTCTGATATGCTCAAGATCCACTGTGACCTTGAATATAAGTCAAATGTATGAGAATGAAAATGTTATAAAAAATGTTATATATATATAATAGGATATATACAGTATGTATATATTGGTCTGTTTGCTACACATATATATATATATATATATATATATATATATATATATATATATATATATATATATATATATATATATATGTAGCAAACAGACCAAGCTGAACTGAACGCCGACTAAGTTGCACGTACATCCGGGAAAAACTGCCGTTTAAAACTTGTTCGCGTCAGTAGAAAGCCATGCAAAGCGAGTTTACATATTTTTTGTGGGTTTTTAAGCATTTTCAGATTTAAGCAAGATTTAGTGAAGACATACTGTAGCACCACGGGTCCGGAGAATGTTAGCAGGGATGATAACAAGAACAAAAATGAGTCATTTTCTATTCTGTTTTTAAAGCAGCCGGTGCCAAGAGGAATCATAAATGAAGTTTAAGTGAATTTTAATGTCTCTTTATTTCATATTTTACTTTATTTACATACTTTTTCAAAATGTGTTCATTGTTAATTATGTGCAAAAAAATATGATTATAGTGTTGAAAATTGATAATATTGGTAATATTTTGTGTGTCTAGAACGGATTATCTGCATTTACATTATTTCACATGGGAAAATGCGTTATGCAATATGAATTATTACCTTAAGAACTCGCCTTCGGAACGAATTAAATTTGTATGCATAGTGTCTAGGTACTGATGGATGGATGGATAGATGGATAGATGGATAGATAGATAGATAGATAGATAGATAGATAGATAGATAGATAGATAGATAGATAGATAGATAGATCCGTTTCAGGATTTTTTTTTATTTTCTCTGCTTGCTCCTAACATAAATAGATAAATAAATGAATAAATAAATAATAATAAGAATTATTATTATTATTATTATTATGAATAGAGCTTTTTTGTAATATAGAAAATGATTAGTAAAGATTTTTGTCAGCAGACATAATGAAGCGCCGACTGAACTTGTGGTAAAAAATTTGCGTGAAGATTTTGGAAAAAAAAAACACAAACAAGCGAAAAAAAATGACAAAAGAGCGTACAAATAAGAGATGGATCTATTTGCTCAGGTCGTTGTGGGCGATTTCTTGGCACAGCTATCCGTTCCGCCCTCCTGGCATGAGACGCACGCTGAAGCCCACAGTAGGTACGGATCGCTTGAAAGAGCCCCTTTGATCTGAACAAAGCAAATCAGTAAAATGGCAAAGGGAATAATCACTTATTAGGGCCTTTCATTCGGCGCTCGCCCTCCCTCATTACCAGCACTCCTGTTTGGCTTCGGGGGAACGCGGCCTCCCCGGCGCTCAGCAGGAAGCTCGGGACGACTTCATTGAAATCGAGATCCACCGTTTTTAATTTCCTCTAACTGATCTGCGGCCAATTCCTGCTTTAGATTTTGCATTGATTTTGTGCCACCCCCGCCTCGCACTCGTTCTCACCCCTCCACCTCTCGCTCGCTCGCTCTCTCTCTCTCTCTCTAATTACATCCTCACAGTTTAATAGAGGCTTGCTGTTAAACAAACAATTGATCCCCACTTAACACATGTAGCCACGTTGCTAAAACACGATTTGCCAATCCTGAAAAGCCAGCATAGGCAGAGTGAAGGGGTCCAAGTTGGAAATAAATAAATAAATAAATAAATGTTTTCATGTAGGTGAAACAGAAAAAGTGATGCCTTTCTAATCTAATCAGGGGTGATTTAACTCTCTAATGATTGTTGAATTAAACACACACAACTGGCATGGGGAAGTCTGTGTGTATATGTATGCGTGTGTGTGTAAGAGAGAGAGAGAGTAGGTGAGTAGCGGGGGGGGGGGGGGGGGGCTAACAGATTGCCTCATTTGCCTTTTTGAACTTCCCAGCACGTTTGAGATGCAGGAGGGGGGAAACAACAAAAGGTGTTAATAGCTTTATGCAGAAGCCCTGCTGACAGAGGAACCATTATCAACCTGATACACAGACGAATGCCTAATGACCAGGATCAGTGCTGGCCACATGCGCTCACACACACACACACACACACACACACACACACACACAGACACACACACACACAGAACAAGCAACCAACAAACACATACACCTCTAGAGCCTTACTCCAAGTAAATACCACGAGAAGCTTATTTTTAGGCCTTATTGCATGTGTGTATGGGGGGTGATGGGGGTGGGTCATGGGCACATGTGGATATGTGTATATTGACTTTCCTTAGCTGTATTAGTGTGGTTCATTTATGTTAGACTTGCGCTAATCTCCCTCTATAGAGTCGGCTGATGGACTAATGCAGTTCCCCGCTCCCTCTCTCCATGCCATAAGTCTGCTTAAGCTCTATCTAATTACAGCACATCTGTTGCTCTTCCTGCCTGCTGCTTTACCAAATACTTTCACACTCTGAGGAGGACATAATGAGTCGCATAGGCCCTGGGCTGTTCACGTACCTGCGCAATGATCAACCGCTTAGCCTAGCAACAAGCACACACACATACACAAGTACCCTGGACATGTATGCATGGCTACACATCTACTTGCACATGCTGCGTCGCCCACGGTCTCATTTAGGTTATAAATGTTGCACAATTCACTTATAACAAGGGCTTGCACTATGAAAATGTCACATGATGAACCTTTAAGTTCTTTTTTGGTATTCAGAGATGCCAGAAGGAATACATTCCTGTCATTTTAGTTCATCGTCATGAATGTTCATCAGCGTGTGTGTGCAGTATTTTTTTTTTTAATGGGAAATGGTTCAAATGCTATCCCTGGGACGATGCTCGTGAGCATCCAACAATCAATTGCAACATGCATTCACTTCCATCTATCCATCTTATCCTGTGTAGGTTGGCAGGGAGCCTGGAGCCTATCCCAGGGAACTCAAGAGACATGATGGGAGACACCTTGGATAGGCTTTGATCGACTGGCACAAGCACAAACACACACTCATACACTTTGGGTGAATTTGGAAATGCCAATCAACCTATCAACGTATGCCTTTGGATTGTGGAAGGAAACCAAAGTACCCAAAGGAAACCCACCAAGCTCGGAGAGAACATGAAAATTCAAGATTTGAACTCTGAACCCTGCAGGTGCGAGGCAACAGTGCTAACCACTAAATGACTGTATCTCACCCCAGGCATTCCGACCTAGAGGCAATTTTAGAGTTTGCAATACAACCACCGGGGTTTTCTTTGGAGATGGAGGAGACTTGAGAACCCAGAGGAAACAAAGAAGTAACACAGACCCAAAACTCTTCTCCTCTAATATGGAAACTCTTGTTCCAGGTTCGACACACTGTAGAACATCTAAAGGATTCCCATTTAAAGTTCTAGTGTTAACTTTTCACTGTTAGAGCTGGATAGAAGACAACATGATCTGATTACCTTCAAACTAAATTAGGAAGTGACAATGAAATAAACCGATCAGGTTGGTTAACACATATATCCATCCAGGGTTCTAGGAAGCCCGAAAGGGAGGTTCAGGCACGATTGTGTGCAATCGTGCAGTTTACATGTGACCACTTGCCTCATCTAGCTTGAAATGTTAGCATGTTCTCATGAACAGGAATGAAATCTTTGAACATGTTGCAGAGGCAGAGGGACAATGGTGAGGTTTGTCATGAACTTACATTGGCACATTATGATTTACATTCATAAAATGGATGTAATCAGGAATGAATGTTGTTAGCATTATTTCAGTGAATTACTGTACATAGCAATTGTTTTTTAATCAGTGGTAAATGGCATAACTTTCTAGCTAATACAGTTTTAGGGTATCAACCCATTCATTTATTCAGACTCTACACCGCTTATTCTATGGCATAATTCAGGGTACAACCCGGACAGGGTGCCAATCCTTCACAGGTCACAAACACACTAAAGGAAAACCGTGAACGCCAATAAACCTAATCTGCATGTCTTTGGACTGTACCTGGAGGAAATCCACCAAGCATGGGGAGAAAATGCAAACTCCATGATCACAGATCTGAGGAGGGATTCGAACCCAGACCCTGGAGGTGTGAGACCATAGTGCCAACCACTACACCACTGTGTCATAATTCACTCACTCTCACTCACTCGTCTTCTATACCACTTGATCCTGTATTCAGGGTCACGGAGGGCCATGAGTCTATCCCAGGAGACTTGGGACACAAGGCGGGGTAGCCAATTCATCCAGACACATACACACACTCATACACTCATTCACACACTACGGCCAGTTTGGGAATGTCAATTAACCTAACCTATATGTCTTTGGACTGTGGGAGGAAACCGAAGCACCCGGAGGAAACCCACCAAGCTTGGAGAGAAGCTCTATCACAAATTTACTGAGCATGTTGGCAAGCTGTCAATCACTACAGATCACTCCAGTCTCACCATACATGTGGCTACGTATAGGTTCTCATGATTTGTGATATCATGGCAAAAATCGAGTGGGAGCAAGTGTGAACCGTGCTTTCATTATCATGGCAACTTGATCATCAACACATTCATGACAGCTAACGAATATTTATATCGGTTTATGTCTTGTCTCGAGGGGCTTATGTACTGTAGACATTGTGTATCCATATGAACGCCGCTTTTAAGTAGAGTGTTTTTGAATTAGGTTGTTTTGAAAGCTTGTAAGGTATTTTATTTCCATATTTTCCATGTAATATGGTTGTGTAAGGTGATGCATTCAAACTTTTTAATTTACACGTACCAGTTACTTCATATGGTACACCTGTTAACGTTAACGTAAGTATCGAATCAGCCAATCATGGCAGCAACTCAATGCATTTAGGCATGTAGACACAGTTAAGACGATCTTCTGAAGTTCAAACCGAGCATAAAAATGGGGAAGAAAGTCGACTTTGAACGTGGCATGGTTGTTGGTGCCAGATAGGCTGGTCTGAGTATTTTTTAAAACTACTGGGTTTGGCCAGACTGGTTTGACCTGAAAGGCAACAGTAACTTTATTAAGATTTCATTAGAACGAGATACGGCAAAGGAGCATCTCTGACAAACCTTGAAGCAGCAGAAGACCACACCCGGTGCCTCTCCTGTTAGCTACAAACAGGAAACTGAGGATACAATTCACACGGGTTCACCAAATTAGGGAAATGAAAATTGAATGTTCTGACGGGTCTTGATTTCTGCTGCAACATTTGGATGGTAGAGTCAGAATTTTGCATAAAGAGCATGAACACATGGATCCATCCTTTCTTGAATCAGCGGTTCAGGGTGCTGGAGGTGGTGGTGTAATGGTGTGGGTGATATCTTCTTGGAACACTTTGGGCCCCTTACTACCAACTGAACATCATTCAAATGCCACACCTACCTAAGTATAGCTGCTGACCGTGTCACAAAGCTAAAATCCTCTCAAACTGGTTTCTTGAACATGACAATGACTTCACTGGACTTGTAATGGCCTCCGCAGTCACCAGGTCTCAATCCAATAGGGCACATTTGGGATGCCGTGGAACGGAAGATTCACATCCGGAATGTGCAGCCGACAAACCTGCAGCAACTGCAAATGATTAAAGCGGTTCTGAAGGAAAAATAGGTTCCTACCCAGTACTAACAAGGTGAGTTGGGTTCTTAGTGGTGCAGAAGAAAAAAGAGCTTTGCTAGTTTTAATACCACCACCACCACCACCACCACCATGCTCCTGGAGAGCTCTGTATGTACCGTACATGTGTGTTTGTTTGTTCTAAGTTATTAGTTCTGGGATATAATCAAGGGTGATTTAAACATTTTACTGGATCTACAGTAATAAAGAAGAAAGCTAAGACGAGGCGAAAAAAAAAAGCCGAATAGAAGACAAGCAAACACAGGAGAGTTTTCTTTGCAACTTATTGTGACTCCACATCTTTTGTGCAATCTTGTGGTTTTAACAAAGTAAGCCTCAATCCGGAAGGATCAGCTTTCCTTAAATATTCCTCTGAAGTGGCATGTTATGCATCATAAAACTGTACTGACAGGCACACACACACACACACACACACACACACACACACACACACACACACACACACACACACACTTCCTTCCCCTTACCATCCTTCCCATTGCATGCCACAACCCCCTTAAGATACAATATAGCCTTATTGCTACCCGACTCTATTAAAGACAAAAGGTCATCCTGGGAAAATATTAAACTGGCGAAGGTCCCTCCGTCCCCGCCGCTTCCAAATGTGCGGAGAAAGCAGAAAAAAGGTGTTTTGTCCTGCACGTATGATTATATCTCTCAAGCTTATCCTCTGCACGTTGACCCAAGGGCATCGAGTTATTGGTCTCAGATGCAGCCAGGCGCTCGGTGTACAAAAGAGCCTCTTATTCTGCTGCTTATAACAGCGGAGCCGAGGAACCGGGCATACACGCGCTGACACGCGCATGCACCTCCAGTATGCACACATATACACACTGCAATGCAGAGCTGCAATAATGAGCCGTGCAGCTGATTCCACACAACGACCTCGTCTATCGGGACTGAGGTTTCACCTGGCGGAATGAAGTTGACTGGCGTCGTTAAAGTTAGCTCATATGTCAATATGACAATGTCGAGGGCAATAAAGGAAGGACAGAAAGAATGATTTGCTTGTTTTTCGTAATCTTGAGGAAATTCTGATGAACTTTCTTAATGCTAATAATAAATGTATTTTGATGATTATATCTAAAGTAAGAGACAAAATTGGATGGCGGCACGGTGGTGTAGTAGTTCGCACTGTCGCCTTGCACCTCCAGGTTCCGGGCTCGATTCCCGCCTCGTGTCTGTGTGCATCTCCCTGTGCTCAGTGGGTTTCCTCCGGGGACTCTGGTTTCCTCCTGTCTGTCTTCTGAAGACAGATTAGGCTAATTGGCGTTCCCAAATTTGATGTTGTGTGTGAACATGTTGTGCATCCTGTGATGGATTGGCACCCCTTCCAGGATGTACTGTACCCTGCCTTGTGCCCCAAGTCTTCTGCAAAAGGATCCAGGAACCCCGCGGCCCAGTATGCAGGATAGAGCGGTATAGACGATGAGTGAGTGAGTGCGCGAGTGCATGGACAGACATAATTGCAGAAATGCTTATTTGTGTAAAACATGCACGCATTGTTGTTGTTGTAAAAAATCCGTGCGTGAAATGTCTTTTACATAGAACCCATGTCTGCATGCTGATGCACAATTAAAACAAAAGACCAGCAATCATAAAGCCATCACACAACTGTTTGCAATTTCAGGACAAAATCAAAAACATGACATCATACTCCTGGACGTGT
Source organism: Clarias fuscus (assembly GCA_030347435.1). Taxonomy (NCBI): domain Eukaryota; kingdom Metazoa; phylum Chordata; class Actinopteri; order Siluriformes; family Clariidae; genus Clarias; species Clarias fuscus. The sequence goes on from CM059228.1 coordinate 18,627,976, forward strand.
GTACGCGTGTGTGTGTGTGTGTGTGTGTGTGTCTGTGTGCGTGAGCATTGTTCGGCCCGTGCAGGATTCAGCCTTCAAATGATTTTTAAGGCTTGATTTCCCGCGGGAGTGCTCGGAGGTCATCTCATCTGCGAGGGATAAAAAAACAACATTTGCATGTGATTTGTCACGGCTGGCACATTAAACTTTTATCCGGACAAAAACACGTCAAATAAATTCACACACGCCTGCGCTGACAGGCGAATGCCGGTCCGGACACAGCCCACTGCCACTTCCAATTACCAAGGCTACTTTTACTGGGCTTGGAAAAAAAAACGTCTGCGCTGGCCTCCTATCCGTCTCTTCACTTCCTCTCTTCCCCCTTTCTTTCCCATCCAATGACCCCAATAAATCCCAGGCCCGGGCGTGCAGGTCTCCGTTTGTCACCCGTATCATCACTTCGCGTGTATATCAAGCTGCCAATCAGAGGTCGGGCATTTGGCAGGGACGTCCAGCCGATTGGAGAAGCACAGGCCGTATGCATGGATTTAAATAATAAAGAAGGGATTTCTGGCAGCGAAGAAAGCACGGAAAACTGTGGCCTGAGAAATAACGACAAATTGAGGATATAATGAATATGTTTAATATTTCATACTGCCTAGATAGAAATATCTCAAGAGGAGGAGCGTGTGTGTGCGCTTTTTTTCCCCTCCCTTTCCAGCTCAATATCTCATGACTTTTATATCTCTCTTCTGTGACTCTTTTAGAAGAATCAGGGCTTTTTCTTCAGAAGCGTGAAAGAATTTCGTTCTCGGCTGTCCAGAGAGAGATGAGACTTTGACAGCTTAAAGAGCGTAATCACTAACAATTACAGAAAGGCCAAATCTCTTTCTCTCGCTGACTTTCTCGCTGTCTGCCGCAAATGATGACACTGCAGTTGATCGATGTCTAGAGAAGCACAAAATCTTAATCCATACTCCAGCAGGCACGATGTACGGACTAAATTCAAGATCTATCAACTGCAGATGTGTGCTGGTTCGAGTCGCATGTGGGTTTTATTATTAGCAAATAGCCCGAAGGAGGGACGATGACGTGAATGTTTTCATAACATCTCCTTGATGATCTATTTGCATTCCTTTATAATATGTTTGATTTTCTTTTCAGCAAGTCAACGGTTGAGGTGTGTCGTTCCAGGAATATCAAAATGAACATGACTATGCAATATCTAAGAAATAAAACGCTCCAGTCTTTGGGGTTATGGGAGAATAATTAAAAGTGGGGGAGTGTGGTGCAGATCAGGTCATCTACATCAACATCATCATCTTTCATGATTATAGTTACAAGGGGTGTTCAAGACAAACAGGGACTTGTGATGAAATTTCTGGTTAATAAAGGTGAATGGCATGTACAGTACAGAAGACATCAAGCGATCAGACTCTTAGCCACAGTGGCCGAGGTGGCTCGGAGCGGAACGCCTGATACTTGCGGAAGAGACGCATCTGTCTGCGGGAACCGTACACACAATCATTCACCAACACCGCTGGCACTCTACAGGACCTCAGCTGGGAGTTATCGCCACATCCTCCCTACAGTCCTGACCTCATTTTAAGCCATTTCCACAAGTGTGGGCAATTAATGGAGTTCCTGGGAGGCCAGGGTTTCAGACATGAAGCAGGACTCCGGCGTACTGAGAGAACTTTCTACCTTGATTGTATCCGAGCACTAGTGATGCATTAGTGTAGCAGGGGATTATATAGAGAAATAAAGAGAGTCTTTATTAATTAACTGTATTATAACTGTCATCAAAAGGCCCGGTTTGACTTGAACAACCCTCATACAGTTAATACTCTTGAACATCTATGAACCTGTTTTTCTTCTGATTTTGTCACATTAAAGAGAATGTAGAAAACATTTGCACAAATAGCACAAATTCCTCTATCCTGATGATGTTCATGAGTCAGTACAAAAATGTCCTGCACTGAAACTGGAGACTCCTTCCATTCCTTTCCAGCCAATCAAAATCAAACATTCAACAGCATTTTGAATTTTATATTCTCCTCATCTACAGGACATGGCAGATATTTTGTAAAGTAAATAAACAAAAATAAAAACCCATGCAACAATGTAAGCCCCAACTGATTGAGAACTAATTTCTAAAATCTGGAACATCCTGAATCCTGCTTTAATTTCACCCCAAATTCTGCATCCTTTTTTTTGTTTTCATTCTTTATTAAGTTTTACATTCTGTACATGACTACAACAGCCTTTAAAAGAAGACACTCTTTGCACATCGTACATCAACAGCCATCCTTTCTTTTTGTCTTTGTTCTGCTTAAGAAGGTCAAACTTCGACAGATAAAAAAATATAAGGTGTCATATTTACATTTGTCGTATATACTAATATATCAAGCACATAAGCATGGGCCTCATAAATTTCAGTGTTTAAAGTATGAAACAACATTCCATCGTACAAGTCAATTATTTAAGACGCTCAAACTCTAACTGCGTCTTTGAAGATTAAAACCGCAGCGGATTCACACTTCATCAATAATATATATGACTGAAACTCCTCACCATGCTAGCTTTAGCATCTGACCCCTGTGGTTGATTACACAACATAACATCTACGAAACACAAAGGAAATCCTGATTCACTTCGGCCACCATGTTGACAGTTCAATTTCGACTTTTTATATATTTAGTGCTGCTGCGTCTTCTTGTTCTTTTTTTTTTTTTCATTCTTGTAGGTTTATTTTTTTCCCCCTGTTTGATTCGTGATCATAACCAACAGCACAAACAGAAAGCGTGCAGTAAAAGCAGGTCAGATATTCACTCCAGAGCCGGGTGTTTTCAGCAATTCCTCTGTTCTAAAGCCCAAAGATGAACACTTGTAAAAAATTAATTTCTGCTTGTCCTGGATTTGTGTATTGATCAATGCATGAAGAAAAATAAAGCATCGCTTGTAACTTGCATGCATGTCATGTCTTATTCATCCTGCCCATTTCAAACATTAAATGCATGTATTAATTTAGTCTATCATAGACGGTAACAAAAGCACAGGACCCTAACCCTAACCCTAACCCTAACCCTAGGCACTATGGCATGTACCACAAGTCTTGAATTGTCACTAAACTCACAACAAGAGTCTCAAGAGGAAATACAATGTTCCCATAGAGAAAAGTCATGTATTATGGTTTGGTTTTTCTATACAATTAATTTGAGATATGACTTAATCATTAATGTATTAGTTTTATTGAATCTATTTATACATTTTCATATTAGAGGCATTGTTGAAATATCTTGTGAACGAAGGTTAAAACCGATTGACATTTACAGTAGACTTCAAGCATAGTACAGTGATGAGACTCTCAGCCGCAGTAAAACATTTGAATGGTGCAAATGTTTTAAAGAAGGCCGTACGTCCTTGAGTGACGATCCCAGCCGAGGTGGCTCGGAGTCCACTGCAGTCATTCGTATGCATTCCTCGGATCGCCAACTTGTCTGTAGGAACTGTACACACAATCATTCACCTCCACCACTTGCACATTACAGGACCAGGATTGGGAGTTATTGCAACAGCCCCATTCAGTTCCAAGCCATTTCAACATGTTTGGGACATTCAATGAGTTCCTAGAAGGGCAGCGTTTCAGACATGAAGCAGGCAGTCTGCGATGATTGAATAGAGCCGTGCCAAAATGCAAGGAGCTTGTTTGCCAGTACTTTTTTTAGATTGATCAACACAGAGTACAATGAGAGAGGGAGATCAGTGCAGATCTGGCAAATCATTAGGAGTCATTTCTAACCAAGTGCCGAAGTGAAGCCACTTTGCCAAGGTCTTGAAGAAAACCTGGAAGGAAAATTGTAAGGAAATTGGTTTGGATGTCAAGATTAACCCAGGAACCACCAAAGCACATGCCTGCGATGAACATCAGTGTCGCTGTCTACACTTAAGCAAGTTTTACTGTACATCGCCATGAAATGAAAGGCTGCCATCCAAGAAATAAGCCCTTGCTCCAAAAGCAACACCTTCACGGTTCAACCCTGATTCGGGAGCAAAGTTTTGCGCAGATGTACCGTATGTTTGAGGACACTGTACCGAAGAACGCCGTGTTAGCTGAACACGATGAAGGTGGTAGTGTCATACTTTGGCAAACCAGCAAACTTAACTGAACTTATTCTGTCCAAATATCCAACTGGAATTCTGCCAGAAGCTTGTTGACTGCTACCAAAAGAAACTGCTACAGATTAAACTTTCTAAGAGAAACCAAACTTTCTATGAAACCAAATTTTCGGCATTGCCATGGCATTCATATACACGAGTATGTGTCAGCTTCTACCTGCAATTGGAAACTGTATGATGTCATGTTTAAATGCAATTTTTGCAAGTACTCACATAATCACCAAAGAAAATTGAAAAAGAAAGTTTATGATCAGGTGAAATTGTTGTTGTTCTTGTTTTCCCATATCGATCTTTTCACCCAAGCTCTTTGGTCAAAAGTATAACATGCCACATTTGGTTTTTTTTTTCTTATCTGCATTTCCTGATGTACTGTAGATGTCTGTCAGAGTTACATACAGTACAAGCAGGTAACAATGAGGAACTCTCTGTCTCAGCGTGACCTCATGATATAATAAGTTTTCTCCATTTGCATTTTACATTTACATTCCACATGCATATATTCAAAGTGACATACACATAAGGCAGTAAACAATGCAGATGATGGCAAAACTAGCAATGCACAAGTTGCTTTCTAGCAACGACAAGAAACAAGAAACAAGAAAGTAATAATCCACAAATGAGCATGAGTCAAATACTTTCAAACAGTAATCAATTACCATTAAATGCTAGAAGGTGTTTAAATTCCACTTTTTTGGAACATGACTTCCTCTAAAGCCATATTTGAGAGGCAAAGCATAGGCATGCCAGGACATAGAGCTGGGGTAATTCTATCCACTACAGCTGCTATTCTTGGATTTATATCCAGATTGGCAACATCAGTGGGGCGATTACAATTCTCTATAATGACGGTAATACTTTACTTATGAGAGGTTTTCATCAAGCTACGTGACACTAATGTACATCTTTAATGACAAATGACATAAATCTATCAAACGATTTATAAAAGCGCACTGATATCACATTCTGTGAGGGCCATATTTACTACATAAACACCAATGAATACATTCATTGCTTTCATAAGTCATTATTCACCTTCACATTTAAAATTTCAAGCAAGGTTTGGAATGCATTTCTAAATTGTTAACAGAATGCATTATAAGCATTGCTTATTACATTAAATGATTGGCTTCTTTGGCGAAAGTGTTAATACTGCATGAAAGCACTACTTACAGTATAACTTTTTGCCATGTTAACAGTTTGTGATTCATAGTAAATATTACTAGTAAAGTGTAATTGAAATAATGATAGCAAGGTCTCGAATATGTTTAAGGTTTGATGATATGAATATGTTCATAGTTTGTTAGCTCATACAGAATAAACACAAAGTGGTACTGACTTTTTTTTTTAGTATTTTTCTTAGCATGCTCATGTAAGACGTTTTCCTGACCACATTTCTTCCTCAAAGATGATGGTTCACCACTATCCTTCCAGATTTTAATGATGCATTTTTAACCAAATGAAACTAATTTTAGCAGTTTTAGCAATCTCCAATGGTTAGTTCCGGGAAAGGAATGTGATTGGACGAGAGTCATCCCACAAGTGCTGATATAGAGCATAATAGCACTGGGACGTCTAACTATATGTTTCCCTTCACCTTACACGTGTTCTAACATTCTGTAACAACACTAACTGTCGGTTGCTGCATGGCCGAAAGTAGGTTGATACGGTCTGCAGTAGGGAGGAGAGAGCGGCTGCTTGCCAAAACCCATATTTAAAACCAGACACACTTTCAGCAGGAGAACACATCTGATAACATTATTTCATCTTAAACAACTGCTTCGAAATCATTCGGAATTACCTCTGAACAGTTCGTGTTGCTCTGTTCATGGCTAACAAAAGCACTAAGCTTCTACCACAAGGGTGGATCACTAATCCCTGATCAAGGGCACTACTTGGTGTAGGGAACAAGTGACTGCACAGCCTGCATAGTCAAGACAAGTCAAGTAAATAATTAATAATTTTATTATGGAAATGTGTATGAAATGTGAAGAAAATACATGTGAATCAAAATGATCCGGCAAATGATGAGCAAGTCGAAGGCAAGGAAAAGCTCCCTCGGATGGCAATAGGAAGAAACCTCGAGAGGATCCAGACTCCACAAGGAACCCATCCTCATTTGGGTGCTAAAACAAACAAATTAGCATTAGCTCTCCTTTTAACGCTATTTGAAATTCAACTCAGGAACCTGAAAGTTAGGCATAAGTGCAAATACAAAGTTAAACTTAAGTTTCTCAGGATTGTCCACCAATGTGTGATGCTATGCCCTCATGCCTACGACTGCATCATGACCCTGCTGAAATTCAGTATAACAGAACTCCCTCCTGTGTTTATTTATTAACAAATATTACAGTTAGCAATACAGTTATTTATGGCACATTATAATGCTTTATTAACATACGTAAGGGTGTGTTATAACGTATTGCACGTTAAGTTCAACAAACATTAACTTTATAGCCCTGCGCAATTCAATGTCACATGGAGTTAGTCTCCAAGGTTAATTAAGAAAACATTTGGAAAAGGTTTGGACTCTCAAGAGTCTACCAGTTTCGGTTGGCTGTAGTGAGACTGACATGAAAACCTGTTGTATACTACTGCTACATAAAAGTGATGGTTATTCCACTGTAAAATATTTAGCTATATTAATATCAGGCATACTTATATTACTGCTCACTGGATGTTTATGAACAACACTCACAAAAATAACAACAGTAACAATGCAATGACAGAGGTATCGCATGCATATTATCTCCGAGTCATAACACTAAAGCATAAGTCAAAATGGAAAGGCCTGTGTATGTGACAACAAAGCAAACCTTGCGACTCTTGACGTAATAAATGTACCTTGATTTATGTTGGTTGTCATAGAGGCCATGTGTGACATGTAGCCTTATTAACAGCTAGTATTACCATAAAATCTAACTTTAATATTTGCTACAAACATCATGTACCTAATAGTATTCTAAAAATAAATTAACGATCCAATAATGTGATCGTATCGCATGTCAGTAGGAGAAGAACCTTGCTCATCTTGTGTTATTTCACAGAGAACATTTTTATTATAACCTTTAATTAACCAGAAAAACTGTTTGTTTTTTCTGATTAAAAACTTAAAAAAAAAAAAAAAAACTATTTTCCAAGAGTGTCCTGCCCTATAAAAGTAGACCCAAAAAGCAATTCCACATTTAAATTATATAAAACATTTAATCATATTCCATTAAAGATCTCACCCTGAGAAATAAATACTAATCTATAAGTGTCAGGGAAGTAAAATTCACGCACATTGTGATGTTCACTGAAAATATTTTAATATATATATATTATATGTATACACACACACACATAATATATATATATATATATATATATATATATATATATATATATATATATATATATATATATATATAACATTTTATATCTTCTATCTATATGTTATGCATACATATAATATATCTTATAAATTTACCCTAGTAATCTAAATGCATGAAAATTAAGTTTTTATGGTGAACCTGAATAGCACTAAATATAATGTCCCACTGATTGGTTGATACTAAATAGGACACTCACTTAGCTATCACATTCACAAGTACCAAGAACCCCACAAACACATATTTAGATTCGGTTTGAAGAAATAACATTAATGCTTATCCTCAACCATGTCTGGTTGCAGAAAACCAAAGTTACAGGAGGTTGAAGATACATTTCCTGTCATCTAATTGGCATTTGAAACCCAGATCTGAAGGCCGCAGATAAACGGAACACACTGAACACTACCTCTATTAGGTAGAGGTAAAATAATTTTTGGTTTTTGTAAACTAAAAATATGTATCACTCCATGTGCATTTGAAGACTGGTTCTGTTGCAGTTCACACTATAACTGACTGTAGCATGTGTTATGTGGTATATAATTGTGGCTGGATCAGTGATATGAGTGTCTTGGATGGGAATCGGATCTGGGTGCATGGCAATCCTTTGATGGATGTGGGTAGAAAAAACCCTGAGAACACTGCCAAGGCATTAAAAGGGAGGGTCATGAAGGATTAGAATAAATCCTCTTCTCAATCTCTTCCTAGATCCGTTTTATTGGGAACATCGTGTTTGTGTAAATTTATGTGTGTGACAAGGTCAGTCTCGGTATTATCACACTGAGTAATACGATGGAAAGGTGACCTGTTCCCCGTGAGAACTTGGTGTACTGCTGTTGGAACTTGAGTGTTGTGTTTATGACTGATGGACCTCAGGAGTCATGCTCTGACATTAAAATCAAACGACTGCGTTCTTCTATAGTTATTCTGATCTAGCATCTTGATTTGAGCTTTTAGTTTGTGAACAAAGGACGGGAGTCAGGTTTTGCTATACACTGAAGACATTGGGTTTGAGATCAAAGGATAATCAAAAGACATCACATTTTGGGTGATTTGAGTTACGTGTAATTTTGGATTCCTCGTTCAGTAAGCCACATGTTGATGCCATGTTTATGACTGTATCATGTCCGGGTGTTGACATATGATCACTGGAGGTTTGTTTACGATAAGTGCTTCAGATTTACATGAGGATTTCATGAAGTGGTAAGAAAGATCTCAAATCTCAACCTCATTTGGACACCAGTATATCCCTGCTATCCCTAAAAATAACTTCACCAACAGTGCGGATTAATAGCAAAAAAAATATTGATTCATTTATTTTCCAAAACTGGATTTCTGTTTGAATTCTGTTCAGATGATAAGATATTTAACCGCTTTTTAAAATAGAGAAAATATATGATATGTAAATATATGAGAATACAAAGCTTTGAAGTACAATTAAAGTAACTAACTAATATATATTTGGATGCATATCACATGCTGGCAATAACTTCATTACTCCAGCAACCTCCTGATATCACATTCTTTTTGTGATGCTTTTCCAGGCTTCTGTCAGTTGTTTGTTTTGGGAGTTTTCTCCATTCAATCTTCTCATCAGGAGGTGAAATCCAAACTCAACTCGTTTAAGGTCTGGTGACTGGCTTGTCTTAAACATTCCACGTTTTTCCTTTCATGAAGTCTGATGTTGCATTATGAAGTTCATCCCTGTTAGACTGGATGCATTTTTCTGTAGACCTCTTAACATTACGTTCTGTTCTGCTATTCAAGCAAAACCCATGACACTACTGTACCTCCTCCATGACTGACCAATGAGCATTCATGTTTGAGCAGAAGCTTACTTTCTCCGCATTTTGGCCTTTCCATCACTTTCCTAGAAAGTAATCTTGGTTCTGAAACTTATTTTCCATTCTATGTGGCTTGGATCTTGTGGTATGACGTCTATATTGAATCTCACAAAGACACTTTTTTGAATGGTGGATTGTGATACCTTCCCCCCAAACCTGAGTAGGTTGTCAGTGATGTCACTGATTTGTTGTTGTTTTACTGTACAGCTTTCAAAATGTTCTTGTAATTAACTGCTGTTGTTTGATTAGGATCACTTGATAGATCTCTTGTTTATAGGACAGTTGTTTTCTTTTACATGGTATTCTAATTTGTTCTTGTTCCTATGTCCAGTGCTTGCGCAATGACTGGTTTTCTAAAATGCACTTTTCTTCATGTTGGAAATGAAATATATATATATATATATATATATATATATATATACACTTTTACATGTACATTTAGGCATTTGGCAGATGACCTTATCCATAGCGACTTACATTTTTATCTCATTATACATCTGATATATATTTGAACCTGGAATCTTCTGAAACCGTAGTCCAATGCCTTAACCACTGAGCTATTAACCACTTCCACTATTTTTGATCACATGAAAAATAAAAAGGTTCAAATACAATATGAAACATTTTAAGTTATTATTGGAAGCTGACATTCATTTAATCATTTATTATATCTTCCATACTGCATATCCTGTACATGGTCACAGGCAGCCTTGAGCCTATCCTAGGAAACTTCAAGCATAAGTCTGGGTACACCCTGGACAGCATGCCAATCCATCACAGGGTACATACGGGCTCACACTACGGACAATGTGGAAACGCTAATTAGTCTGATCTGCTTTGGACTTTGGGAAGAAACCAGAGTACTGAGAGGAAACCCACCATGCAGTGGGAGAACATATATATATATATATATATATATATATATATATATATATATATATATATATATATATATGTGTGTGTGTGTGTTTGTATATTTGTTTATATATAATATATATATAAACAAATAAATGTTGAAAATAAAATGCAAACAAATGCAGCATCTATCTAAGTCACCATCTATGAATATTCATCCATCACCAAGGGAGAAAAGTAAAAAAAAAACTAAAAAAAAACAAAGAACCGAGTGCAGAATATTTGACCATGCTTCACACTGTATATATGGTATCATGATCTACTGCAAATACACATATAAATATGAATATACATACAGTGTCTATAATTTGATGTCTCTATGTGTTTCATACCATGGAAACAAAATGTCCCAGATCAGAAATCATATTATAGGCTCAACTTGAAGTCTGTTTGTGTGTTTAAGAGAAAGTAAAGAGGGAAAGAGATAGAGAGTGTGGGAGGAATGGAACATGTCTTAAGTAATTATGGGGTGAACGAGTGCACGCCTTTGTCCTTCCATCGTAGGGAATAACTGCTTTTGCAGACAGCTCCGTATATCAGCAAACTGCAACGCTTTAATCTGGCTTTCCTTAAACGACACACTCGTTTTCTTCACTGCATGACTGCCACATAAGAATCTGTTTAATGAACTTTGTGTTAACGTTATATTGCTTTCCTACCGCATGTTCCTCACTGGGTTTGTTTCTTCAAGCTTTTACATCACATTTTTATCACCTTTACTCTCTCTCTCTCTCTCTCTCTCTCTCTCTCTCTCGCTCTCAGAGTCTCTCAGGAAATGATTTCTGACCTTGCCTGCCCTCGTCTTCTCTCAATCCAGTCACACAGTTAACACATTTTGTGTGTGTATCTATGTGTGTGTGTGTGTGTGTGTGTGTGTGTGTATTTCCTTAGAGAGCTACACCAACTGTATCCACACTCACTGACCCATTTAGCCTTTACTCTTGTTCAGTTTACTGTCCTGGACCTTTTCTCTTTTTAACAGAATTCAGGGCAGAGACACGTGTACACACACAGCCACATGGGAAGCTTCCTGTCCATTTGCCATCCTCATCATAATGACACCATGGCAACCTCCAGGAACTGCTACTAAGTAAGGAACAAAGAAAAGACGCAGTATGCTTTTATATGAAAAAAATTACATATCTTCTATTGTCATGGGAGAGTTACCGGCATCGTGCCCAAGCTGATTCATTTAAAACCAACATAAGGGTTTCATCTCTTGAACATTCCATAGTTAGACTGCATTTGTATTTTAATTAACTGTATTTAAAAAACATGTCATCGTTCATATTACTTATCCATCTAGGAACCTCTGTAGTCCAACCTAGGGACCATGGAGGCCAATGGTGACCATTGTATTTATTCCCATTTTACAACCGTGGAAGGACCTCTGGTCAACACTTACACACTCATTCACACTACAAGCAACACCGATTAGCCTAATCTGCATGTATGTCTTTGGGAGGAAACCAGAGTACCCAGAGGAAAGCCACCAAGCACGGGGAGTGCTTGGTATATATCTCAACTATAAATATTTACTAGACTCTTTTTCTTGCTTATGGTTAATGTTATGGTTAATGGCTTTTAAGGTTACAGAAACTCTTTTGTCCTATATCTTCCCATGAAAGAAAACCAATTGATTATTACAAAGCACTCGCACTGAAGACTTCTTCCATAACCATTAAATATACATCTTCTTGCAGGAAACTTCAGCAAATATTGTTGAGCAAAAAAACATAAGTATTTGCTTTATTAACTAATCAATTGTAGTTCAATCTGCCAATTACTCCCTTTATTTCTCTATATAATCCGCAGCTACACTAACGCACTTATCCCAGTGTTTCTCTAGTGCTTGGACACCATCATGGTAGAAAGTTTTCTCAGTACCCTGGAGCCATGATCGGACTTCCTGTTGCACATCTAAAATGCTGGCCTCCCAGGAACTCCTTTAATACCGCAAACAACTGGGTACGTTTACAGGCTCCGAGCCACCTGGTCATTCACAGATGTAAGACTTTCTTTAAAAACATGCAGACCATTTATTATTATTTTTTTATTTTTGAAAGCGATTAAGAGTCTCATCACCATATGGTGCTTGAAGTCTTCTGTAAATATCAATCGGGTTTCGTTCACAAGAGATCCGTCATCATCATCATCATCATCACAAGTCCCGGTTTGACTTGAACAATAAAATGTAGTGCTGATTAATTTAATGCATTAATAAAAATACAAAGATTAGTGGAGGTAGGGAATTGTAGGTATTAAAGAATAGTTAAGCATTTAGACTGACGTTTCTGTTTTCATTAATGATTATTATTAATGGATTTTTAATTTTTTTTGCATTTTGTTATGGCGTGACATTTTTTGCTCTTAGCTGTATTAGTCATTTTAATCACTTTTAAAAAGATGCTAAGCTATTTTAAATAGATCAAAACAAATCAAAATAAACAGAGAGAGAGAGCGAGAGAGAGAGAGAGAATGATCATGTATTCATGTGCACTTTAAGTCATGCTTGAGGTGTCAGCACATAGCACATGGAGAGCTGATTAGAACACGCTACACAAGGCCAAAGAAAGCGTGCATCATGTGATACCAAGCTGCAAGGTCAGTTATGACTGCCATTTAACCAGAATTAGCCAGCAAATTGACTGGACTAGATTACATGTAGCACAATATTACCCAGGGGACGCTGGGAGATTTCAGGAAGCCTAGCCTAAACGGAGATGGCCGCAGACATCCTTCCAGGTCTAAAAACGTTTGGAGCCCAGAAGGCTTGGTCGAGAATGTCTTCGAGTACGTAAAGTGACTTTGACAGTGAAATATGAAAGCGAAGCATGTCCAAAAACACGCATCCAAAAATACACCCTGCGTGTGTGAGGCTGAGCTTTTTGTATCACGTACAGTACGTCTTACTTAAATGTTACATCTATTTTAGCTGCATGTGACTAAGTGTGAATGATTTAGCCCCCGTGTGTGATTTAATCGAAAAACGCATGTACATTTTCCTTTACATAAGAAACGGTGCACAGGCTCGAGGTGCGGAGGATCCGGTTACTGTCCTGACGGGGAATTTAAACGTTAACAGCTTTCCTTTGGCGACACTGTGACACCCAACTCTTCTTCAGGCTCTCAGCGAGCGTCAACACCGAGCTCAGTGCGCGTACACAGAGACACAACATGCACAGGCACACTTTTACATAGCTAACCAGATGCTAATCACCTGTCATCAACCGACAGAAGAAGAGCGAGTGTGTCAGCTTAGGTGACACTAATCTACAACACATGAAAGCAGGCCACTAATAATGATAAATGGACATGCTATTTAGAATAAACAGCTGAGGATACACACAACATGATGTCAAAAAAAAAAAATGTAAAAAAAAAACGGCTGGCCTGTGAAATCATTAAAACTAAATTTGTACATGAAAAAAAAAAAAAAAGTAACTTAAAATAAGTGCACTTGAGGGATCGGATTTGGAAAGCCTCCGAACTGAAACTGCATCCAATTTGGTACCTATGTATAGCACAGTGCAGATGAATGGAATATGAATTCTTAAATCTGATTGGTTAAAAGGTGTTAATGAATTTTCCAGACATGACAGGCTCCGGATTTGAAGATATCACAGTAGTGATAATGCTACTCAAAAACATGCTGATTAGCCGATCTCATCCAATATATCAATCTGGAACGACTAACAATCATGTATGTGTTTTAATGCTTCCAATATTATCTGACACTCCAGGAAACGTTACCACTTTTTTTTTAAAGAAATAATCTTAAAAAAAAGAAAATCTTTTGGTTAGGGGTTATGGCTTACATTTATACATTTACACAAGGGTGAGTTTGAATCCCGGGTGGTGCTGTAACCTCTCGCAGCCGGAGGTCTAGAGAGAGCTGATTGGCCGAGCTCTCTCAGAGGGGAGGGATGAGAGGTACTTAGCGCTCCCACATTAATCACGGCTCTACAGCCAGTCAGGGGCGTCTGTGAGCTCGCGCAACGGAGGGAGCGGATAGCGCTGTCCTCCGAGTGTGTTACGCCGCCCCCAACGGTGCGCGAGCGAGCAGTTCGAAAAGATGCGGTCGGCTGGTGTCACGTGGTTCGGAGGAAACACGTGATAGTCTTCGGCCCTCCCGGCTGAGTGGTAGTAGTAGCCTTAATGTGGGAGCCCCCTAGTGACGGGGAGGAATTGGACATGACTAAATTAGGGAGAAAATCGGGGGAAAATAAAAAAATTAAATAAATAAATAAAAAATAATTATCCGCACATTGGGCGTGGAATTTTAATTAAATTTTTTTTTTTAAATAAAAAACATTCTTTTTCAATATTGTCTCCTTGCTTTTCAATACACTTTGTCCAGTAGTCAACAAGCTTTGGTATTCTCTCATTAATTCTCTCATATTTTAAGCTGAGCTGCAAGTCACGAATGCACTGCAAGTTACGAATGCACGGCAATACATTGTAAAATGTAATGCAATATATTAAATAATACATTTCCATATGTAGGAAACTAGTGCTTACATTAACATATAAGCATACTGTAAATAAAAAAAAAAGAATATATATATATATATATATATATATATATATATATATATATATATATATATATATATATATATTAAATTTAATATGAAGTATATTGTTGAATATAAAATTACATACATTAAGGGGCTGTCTTGATCTATTTATCAGAAGTGACTCTTCGTCCTCGTAGGGCTGCTTTCAGGAGGTGGAAATCTGATGGCGTGAGATCAGGACTATAGGGAGGATGCTTTAACATTTGTGCAGACGTGCAGTGTCATGCAAGATCACCACACCCTTGGATAGCGGTCCTGTCCCCTTGTTAGAAATGAGGCAAAAAAATTTACTTCACGTTTGTTTTTGTGCTTGTACATGAGGTCAGGTTTGATCCGCTGGAATTGGGTGCGCTCAAGGGGTGCCAATCCATCGCAGGGCACACATACTCAATCACACACCACGGACAATTTGGGAACGCCAGTTAGCCTAATCTGTGTCTCTGGACTGTGGGAGGAAACCGGAGTACCCGGAGGAAACCCACCAAGCAGAGGAGGGACATGCAAACACAATGTACTCAAACCCATGTGGAAATCGAACCCGGACGCTGGAAGAGTGCTCAGCACTAATACCGCCCCCTTTATTTCAGCTACATCAAATTCATTTATTCCACTTCATCAATAAACGCTTTTTAAACACTCCGCTGGATGTGGAGTCAATCTCAGGAATGCATCCTGGATGACACGCCGGTCCATTACACTACATAAATATTAATAAAGTCTTGCTCCGATTGCAATAATCTGTCATAAGAATTACCTTCACCTTTTTTGTGTAAAGCACATTTCATATATTACAGTATATCAAATAATTGCATTTCATTACAGCTTTACGACGTACAGACTCGATAAATGTGCACGTTTTTGATCCAAAAATATTCCGGATGCAAAGTGTCGCTTGGTATTTATATACATTCTTCTCTCCAGGGCGTCTCTAGTTTATGACAAGTGCCGGCCTGTATAATCCGCATTCAAGATGTCATAAATAAACATGCTGAGACGGGAGCTCCCAGGATATGGAATCTCTCCGTCCCGACTTTCACTGCGCACCCAACGTCCCATCCGTCCTCGGCCCGCCTCCTCCGAGATCCCACATCTTTTTTGCTTTGAGATTGGGAATCAATAAAGGGGAAATTATTTATGGAAAATATACTCTGTGTTGAATTACTGTCGGTGCCACACCGAGGGGGTTTTATCCTGAGGCATGAGCACACTAATCACACTCGGATACACACGCGGAGTCCACAAGAGACAGATGCGAATCCAGTGTGTGTGTGTGTGTGTGTGTGTGTGTGTGTATCAAAAGTGTATGGGCTCTCTTCATACCTCACAGGTCGGTTGTCCCTCAACCTCAAGCAGTCGATTGTCATAAATAGACATAAATATTAATAAAGGTTTATTCCAGATGTTATGGAGGCTTCTTTATATAAACATCCAGGTTTAATTACATAGATATCTGCTAACAGAAGACATTATACTGCATGTCTTAACAGGACGTGACTTTCTTCGCGGACGTTCCACAATGCTAACATAACTCTAAACAGATAAAATCTCATTCTTTATTAAATAAAAATGTATTCGTTGGCGAAAGATTTCTCTAGGATGAAAGGCATAAACCACTTCAGGATGTGCTGTAATTGGAAAATCATCAACTTCAGCTAACTGGACCGAACCAGCACCAGCACACTTGGCAGGCTACGCTACTTCATAACCTTTACGACCAGTCAGTTGTTGTGAAGTGTATATGCAAAATTAACAAAAAAAAAAATGTTATGTCAACTGCGGAACATAAAGATGACATAATCTGCCCTGTGTATGTACTGTAGGTCTATGTTATGTGTCATAAAGGGGTTATGGAGGTGCTATGTAGTCTTACGAATGTTGAACATGCTGGATGAACATTTGATTGATTTTAGACAATGAGAGGGATATTTTGTGCGAGCATGGCTGATGAATGGGATATGGACGTGTGTGTGTGTGTGCGTGTGTGTGGTAACATAAGCAAAGGGGTCCTTGATGCCTTGATTTATGACAGGCTCTACACAGGACACCAACTCCCACTGATCAGCACTCACACGCCCGTCACCTCTGTTACCCCTCCTTCCCCTCCCTTTTTAGCCCCTCGTTCTTTGTCTCTGACTGACAGTAGCCATGCCTCCTCTACCATGTGCTGCTTTACAATAACATTTATCATTCAGGCAGTTTATAAATCACTCCAGCTAAACCAGATCTGATAAGTGCAGGAGCGACAGCAGCAATAAAGCCCGGGCCTCCATCCTCTCCTTCTCGCTGTTTTTTTTTTTTTTTTTTCCCCCACAGAGGAGACCTCATGACACAGCCAGACCACCTTCGGGCCCAAAAAGGTCTCACTCCGTTGCTCCCACACAGGCCGTGCCAGGCTCATCTCGGAACGCGGGAGTTTAATGCACCCGCAAAGCCCCCCGGGAGCCTTCCTGGATGTCTCGGGTTATATTGTCACTTAACTTTTCTGGCTATGACATATGGGCAATTACTCTTCAGTGGTCCAGCATGGGTGCCCACAGACACTTGACACTACTAGGCTGTCGCGCGGCATTAGGGAGACGACGCAGGCTCGTGTTTGCTTAAAAGCGAGCTGGCAAATCGATGTTTATCTAACCCAGTCAAGGCCAATAAGAAGAGCTTACAGTGACTTAACCAAGAGGTTTCTGACGTTTATTTTTATTTTTTTATATATACTGGATTAAACATGCAAGAAAAATTAGCAGACACTAATATAGAAACAGGATGTCTCCCAGACCAACAAGTGCCACAAACAGAAAGGAAATAAAATGTTCAAGCACTAAAGTAAACATGTTTGGGAGGTTAAATACACACACATGGGTGAATAGACAGGCGTGCTTACTTATGTAAACCTTTATGAGGGTTACTATGTAAGCCAGTCGGTCACACACACACATATATATATATGTATATAACATGAAGTGTAAACCTGTATGGCGGCTATTCACATCCACATGACAGGCAGGAAGATTTATCACTAGGGGGTAAGAAGCTAAACACAGACAGGAGTAATAAAGCATGGAGGAGTGGGACTTGGGAAGTTTTTATTTTTCTGTTTTCTTTTCCTCCTTTTCAAAACAAACAGTTTCCTCCCTCCCTCCATCCATCCATCCTTCAATCTCTCTCTCTCTCTCTTTCTCTTTCCAGCATGTCACATGTTTTAACCATAAGCGCAGTTAACATTTATCACCCCAAATATAAGCCTCATTTCTCCACAGCCTCGAACGACGCTACCTGCTGCTTCCAGACAGCCGTCTTCACCATATGTGGGATTTCACACGCCCCGTACACACGTAAATAGAGTTATGACCTGCTCGCTATAGTAAACAAGTACACATGTTCACACACCACATGTTAATGCAAATGAAGGCGACACCTTTGGTACCGTTACTGTAAGATGAATTTTAGCACCAGGAAAAAAAAGAAAGAAAGAAAAAACGATTAGACAACTCCATGAACAAATCTGATTTATTATTCATGATGTAGGGAAAAAGGTGAGGACTTTGCTTCATTATCATTTATACCTTCGAAAGTGATGGAATTACATTTTAAAACCTAAGTGGCAGAGATTTGTGCTGGGAACACAGTATAGGTCATTTACAATAAAAACATTTTTTAAAGGTTCTTATGAAAGCCTTGTCAGTGTGTGTAAACAGGGAGGCTTCAGACATCAAAGTGTGCACTTGGGATTTCGGATATGTCAGGTAGAATAAAAGTTATCATTATTTACTGTATATAGGGTGTAAATTTTATCACTACCGGAATATGGGAATGATGTCGCAAAAATGTATAACTCAAAATTAGCACATTATTTATTATTATTATTATTATTATTATTATTATTATTATTATTATTATTATTATTATTTATTTATTTATTTATTTATATATATTTTGGGGTCATAGAAACAACCAAAAACATTTTTTTTAAAAACACTTGATCTTGTGTATCTGTGCTATTTCCTTTCCTATGGTACTTTTTTTTTTTTAATTAATTAATTTATTCATTCATTTTGCTCAGTCATGTTTGTATAGTTGGTTAAAATGAAATAAAATTGAGTTCATCATGTGTTGTGTAAAAAAAAAAAAAATAAATAAAATAATAATAATAATAATAATAATAATAATAATAATAATAATAAAATAAAAATAAATAATAATAATAATAATAATAATAATCAACATTATTATTATTATTATTATTATTATTATTATTATTATTATCATCATCATCATCATCATACCTAATCCTGTATTCAGGGTCATGGGGGCCTGGAGCCTATCCCAGGAGACTTAGGGCACAAGGCGGGGTAGACCCTAGATAGGGTGAAAATCCATCGCAGGGCAATAATAATAATAATAATAATAATAATAATTATTATTATTATTATTATTATTATTATTATTATCACAATCCCAGAGTAAAACCTCTGTAAAGGTCATCCATCATTATACAGTATGATGGGCTTTAATTACAAAGCCTGCATATATGCAAAATTCCAGTGTAAGAATTAACATGACTTAGTGACTGATAGGAGCAGTACACAACATGCTAGGTCAAGTTTCATTATTGTATATACACTGAAATGCTTTTCTGCTCACCACATTTAGACAGAGTGGTTAGTTTAGAAAGAATTCTCATATTTTTCCTGACATCAACCTCTGACATCTCTGATTAACAATAAGGCGTTTCCACCCACATGACTGTCATTCACTGGATGTTTTTTGTATTATTCTGTGCAAACTCTAGAAATCGTTTGAGATTTCTGAAATACTCAAAGCAGCCCATCCAGCAGCAACAACCAAGTCACCGATATCACTTTTCCCCTTCATTTTGATGTTTGATGTGAGCATTAACCAGAGCCCTTGACCTGCAGTACCTGCATGATTTACATACAGTGTTGTGCTGCGGCTACTGTACATACTTGACTTATGATTCCATTGTATAAAAATAATTCCTACCAAGGCACAGACTGTAAATACTGTATATACTGTATATTTTATATACTCAGTTTACAGAGAGAGGCCGAATCCCTAATGACTCCTCACTACCCGTATAAGTGCACTATTTCGGGTATAATGTAACAGCTTCTCATGTGCAATGGGGAGCAATTGAAGAAAAAAGGGGTCAAATCCCAAATGTCTCCTTAATCCCTTTATACGTGCACTATATAAGGTGAGAAATTAGAGTTTCTCCAGCCCAGCCTCAAACAGAGAGAGAGAGAGAGAGAGAGAGAGAGAGAGATGTATATAGAGGGAAAACAGAAAGGCAGAAGAGCTTGATTGATAAAGTCCCTATCTGGTTATTTAGGATCTGGCGACAGAAGCGGCTGCTTTTGCCAGACAGAAAAGCAATTAATCTGCGAAACGAGCTCACGATCAGCCGGCGCTCTGCACCCCCCCATCACCCACTTACCTCCTCCCCGCCCCTGTGCGCTTCTGCTGCACCGATAAGGCCGCAGACGGCCATTTATTGTACATTTTAATTAAGCGCTTGTTAACGCTAGTTATCTTAACAGTCACAAAATTACCGTTGTAATGCATTTTGTTTGAGGAAAAAAACTAGAGAGACAGAGTGCACGCCCACGTGATTTTTTTCCTTTTTTTTTTTTTTCCCCTCCCAGCGTCACGTGGTGCATCGGATCGGAGGTGCACGGCCTGTGTGCGATGATCGAAACGCCAGCGCGCTAATGGTTCTTTAATATGGCCATCAGCGGTCCCTGCGCAGCCTCAGGCATACGGCCTGAGAGCCTCCCAAAGCCTCTTTAACGCTTATTTGAGATGACAGGAAAAATGAAACCGTTTGTGCTCGCAATGGAAAAAGCAATCATTGGGACATTATCCTCCGCTTGCCCTATCATGCTAATGCCGGGTAAAAAATGTCACCAAATGTATTTAAGAGGCTGATGGAGTGGCGCTGTTTGATTCCTGCTGTCCGTCTGATTAATAAGAAAGAGGGGGGAAAAGCCTTCAATTTGTATGTAAATGCAACCTGGGCCTCATATCATCGCCGCACCTGCATGGGCAGAGAAATAATAAACTCGGGTTTAATGCCGCAATTACCGCCGTTTACGGCACATCCGGCAGCAGAGAGCGAGAGAGCGCGAGAGAGAGAGAGAACGATGCATTCTGCAGTCAAAGAGATGAGCAGAGGAAACAGTAGCAGGCTGGAGTAGCGATAACCAGACGCTGGATTTAGACTACTACATAGGCTACAATAACACATACTGCTCTTGTGCACTAAATATAACATTCGAGTGAGTACGGAACCCTTTCGACCTATCTCGACTGTTTGCGCGTCACGAGGATTACCCCGCGAGTAATCAAAACTCATTTCAGCACCCTCGGTTCCTCTGTGGTTCTTTATAATAGATGGTTAATGGATTTCACTTTCAAAAAAAAGTTCTACTAGGAACCTTCTCTCAATGGTTCCCCCATGAGGACAAAACCCAAAGAATGCTTTATGTTGCCAGAGGCGATATTTTGGTGTAAGAGCATACAGTTATCCGTTTATTATTTTATTACTATCCACCAAAATGCCTTGCAGCACTTTTTTTTTCGCAGTGCTTGAAGGAAAAAATAAGCTGTGTCAGAAGATGTACTCATCCATCCACATTGTATTTTACCAGCAAAAGCTAGAGCTTCTGGGTAGGTTGTACAAAACCTGCTCGAGGAACAAGGTTCCTCAAGAGTTCTTTATGTCGGGAGGGTTTTCAGTTTTTGAGCTTTCTGACAGGAACAGTCTCTGTTATATACCTCTGATGTAAGGTTGAAGATTGAACTCCCTTTCATGCAGAAAGGTCCTGTCCAGGGTGTTTAGTGGTTTAAAGAATGGAACACATCCTGGATATGACATTTCCCTGGGAGTTTCCACTCAGAGATGGTCTTGATGGTTCTAATATACTTATCTTAGTTTTAAAAGAGAAACAAACAAAATGCAGACATCGGATTGGTTTATTATTGTTAAGTTCAGTATGTGTATGAGAAACTGCTACTATATACATCCATAATTCAGGAGCTCAGGCTAGAAGGTTGGCTGTTCCGACCCCATTTCCACCAAGTTGCCACAGTTGGGACCTTGAGCAAGGCCCTTCACCAAGTCTGCTCCAGACGGTATACCGTATCATGTCTAACCCTGGGTTCTGACCCTTCTACCTGGGACATGTGAAGAAATGATTTCACTGTACTGTAATTTACATGTGACAAATAAATGCTTCTTCTTCATAGGATGTTTTCTCCTTTAACATCTTTGAATTTTTGATAGCTCCTGGTCAGGAAGTCAAAAATCACGATGGTGCTTCTTTAAACATTTCTGCGTAGTTTTTTTTTTTTTGTAGCTGCCTCATATTAGTTAGCAAGACTCTTTTAGCGGTGACGATATAATGCTTGTGAATATGCTATCTGACAGATACCCAGTGAGGTCAGCTTGTGTTATGCACCTATTCAGATTTAGTGATAAAAGATTATGAACATTTGGAATATGACCTGCCATGGACAGAAGACTAGTTAGCTTAGCATGAGCAGTTAGCATTCCTCTTATAATCCATCATCTTGGAACCTCTGTAGTCCAACTAGGGACCGTGGAGGTCATTGGTGACCACTGTATTTATTCAGACTTTTGCAACCAATGTAGGACCTCTGGTCAACATTCACACACACATTCACACATGTCGGTTTGGACAATTTGGGAACACCAATTAGCCTAATCTGCATGTCTTTGCACTGTAGGAGGAAATGAATACCCACCAAGCACGGGGAGAACATGCAAACTCCATGCACACAGACCCCGAGGTGGGAATCGAACCCGGACCGTGGAAGTGCAAAGCCATAGCGCTATCCTCTTATAATGCTCAGAAATAAATAAAGACTTCTTCTTCATATGATTTTTTTTTTCCCGTTGACTTCTTTGGAATTTTGATGACTTTTTTGATAACTTTTTAAGGATGCTTTCTTGATGTTACGAATCCAAAAAAAAAAAAAAAAAAGAAACTGTTGTGTCTGTGCAAGCAATCCCTAGCTGTCTCTTACATCCTCAGGTTTAATCTATAGTGAGCCTGGACTAAACGAATGTGTATCTCGCTGTCTTTGCATCATATCCTTTTAGTTCTCCATCCTTCCATCAGACTACAAAGCAAGGCTGTATTGACTGAACAGGGGCTGAGGAGAGATTGCAGCCCAGTGATTAAAGATTAAAGACGTGTGAATGTTGACTGAAAGCGGTGAAGTGTCCCGCGAAGCTAAAAACCAGAGAAGCGCTTTGATGTTCAAGTGTGTTGACCTTAACCTTAATGACCTCTGAATTATTCGAAGGTAGGAGAAAACGCAGACACATCCACCGTCACGCCAAACTTCCACCGACGGCGAGTCACTCTCTCGCCGTCTTTCTTTTGTGTCCATCCATCCCAACTTTAAACTCCGAAACTATGAAGTGCAAACAAATGATGCAACCGTCTGACAAGAGTGGAGTCAAAGGTGTGCACTCACCAGAACAGTGGGTCCGCGAGACGCAACGTGCTGAATATGGATGGCTCTCACAAAGACAGTCATGCATGTGGCGTTGTGTGCTTCTCTGCAAAATATGATCAAAAGGATAAACTTCCTTGCCGGGGAAAAAAGATGGCTTATAAAGAAAGAACTGGGTGTCAGAGCGAGATCTCAGCAATAACGCTGTTATTCACAGTGCTGTCGATCTTCCCGCCTGATGAAACATAGAGAATAGTTGTGTACTGATCCTGATCATAGCTGCTTATCTATCTGATTATCTCCTGCCTCTTATAATGGAGTTACACTGGTGTGAACTGAACTGGATCCAATCTGGAGCGGAAACCAGTTCAGACTCAATTCTCGAACGCACGCCGAGATCCCTCGGAAATAACTTCCAGCGCCGCGCCGAGATTGGATTCTTAAAGATCACGCCGGCAAAGCAAGGCACTCATTCAAGTGTGCTTCCCGCGAGAGGCGTCTCACGATCTCTAATATCATTCTGTATACGGCTGCACCGGAGCACTGGCCCTCCGCGGTTATTAATATTAATATTTATGGACTGAGAGTGAGTCGGGGAGATCTGTCGGGCAAAGGAAAGGAAGAGCAAACTTCCATTAATTCCAATGGGAGGGAGTCCAAATTAATTCCTATTCACATTTTAATGCCTTTATGCTAATGCGAGGAAGCCACAGGAGAGCTGGGTTAAGGTTTAGCAGTTAGAGTCAAAGGAAGGAGAATATCGCCAGTGCTCGACTAGATATCTTATATTTGTACACGCATTCTATTTACTTTCATGACGCGTATACGGCGAGACATTTATATATAAACAATGACGACGGGTAAATGCCTAAATGAATGGATTGTAATGTTATGTGCTTCTTATTCTTTCTACAGAAAACGAAAGCGGGAGAAAAAAAGGCCTGCTTACCCAGATGCCATCTGTCTCATTTCGGGCCTTCTGGGATTCGGCGTTTCCGAGCTGCCATGCAGCCTAATCACATGGCGCAAAGTAATTTAGCAAATTCTGCCAAGTTTCTCACTCGCCAGGCCACTTTGCCAATAATCTCAAGATTCTGTCTACATGCCGTACTTACAGTTTGGACTTTTTAAAAAAAAAAAAAGTAAGTTACTCTGTTCTCCAGGCTTTACTTACAGAGTGCGCAGTACTTTTCAGGTCTGAATATTTGATCAGAATGTTAGTCTTGTCTATTTTATATGTTAAGTAAATATTAAGTTAATTAAATGTTATAGAGACAACCTACAGTTATATTAAATACTAACTTAACTTTAGTTTACATTTTTTTAAATATAGACAAATATATTTAAAACCTTATGTAAGATATTCGGAGTGTGCCATCATTCATTTTAAAGATAAAATATTTTTATTTTATCATCTGACGTACTTGAATATGTCAAGCTAGGCAGTGAAGAAAATACATTTAATGTGATCTTATGATAGGAAAAACTACATTGGACTATATTTATATTAGATTATATTTATATATATATATATATATATTGCTGTGATATTGATTTATTGATTCATAATTTAAATATTATGAGTTTGCACTGTTTATTTATTTTTGCCCTTGTTTGTCTAATTATTTCAAAATTATTTATTTATTTATTTATTTACATATTGCGCAATAAAGTTTTACTCTTCAATAAGGTCAGTTTACTTTAAAAGGCTCATTTGTGTTAATGAAATTATTTTAATACATGCATTTATTTTGAGTTATACTTTTAGGCAATATTCTGGGGTAAATATCGTACACATACTGTATTTAGTGCTAGACATTTTTTACCTACGAGGAGTGTTCAGGTCAAACCGGGACTTGTGATGAGACTTCTCATGAATGATGGTGTAAAATCACAGAAGACTTCAAGCACAGTACGGTGATGAGACTCTTAGCCGCAGTAAAGCATTTGAACGTTGCAACGATTTTAAAGGAGGCCGTACGTCTGTGAATGACGATGCATCCGGGACGAGGTGGCTCGAGGCTCACAGCAGTCATTCCTGTGAAAATTCAGCATCTGATGCTTGAAAATCGGCAGATAATTGGTCACCAACTTGCAGAAGAGACGCATCTGTGAGTGGGAACTGCACACACAATCATTCACCAACACCACCTGCACATTACAGGAACTCGGCTGGAACTTAACCCTATGTTCCTGATCTCGATCCAAGCTATTAGTACATATTTGGGCCATTGAAGGATTTCCTGGGAGGCCAGTGTTTCACATGTAATGCAGGCAGTTGGATCATGGCTACGGCGTACTGAGAAAACTTTCTACCTTGATGGTGTCCAAGCACTAGTGAAACTCTAGGATAAGTGTATTGGTGTAGCAGGTGGTTATATAGAGAAATAAAGAGAGGTTTTCGTATCATAATTGTGTCCTGTTATTCTGTACGATCAAAAGTCCTGGTTTGACTTGAACGCCCCTCATATTATTATAAATTACTGTTATTATTATGCTGTATTTACATCATTATTTCATCCTCACAGTGACAAATTAGATTAATTGTGCATAGATCATCTGAGAAAATTATGCCTCAAGCATTTACTCCAACATGATATAACTGTAATATAGCATGTAAATTAGAAGTTAGAGTCTATTCAGATCACTGTCTCTCTCTCTCTCTCTCTCTCTCTCTCTCTTTATTGTCCTCTCATTGCGAGCTCATTTCAGGCACGCTGAATAAGATTCCAGTCCATCCATTTCAGTTTGTAGAGCTTGTTTAACTGCATCAAGCTCGGCCAAACACAAATAGATTACTCTGTGGTCTGTGCCCTCGCCGCCCCTGCTGTAATCATTACATATTTACTGCAGAGGCAAGCGCTGCCGGTCCAGCCCACAGTGGCCTATCCATTACTGTCTGTGTTCTGACACCTGCTGGGTGATTGTCATTAATTGAGCTCATTTGAGCGGCAGGTCGGGGCAATAGAAACGCAGGTGTTTGGGACAACTGTTATTATCCGAGACTGTGAGTTGGACCGAAAAAAGAAAAGAGCGATCTCTCTATCATGAGACGCGGACGTCGGTGGCGGCTGTCCATTCTTTTTACTTTTAACCCACATTAGGGGATAATCTAACCGCCGGAGCTGAGAGAAAGAGAGAGAGCGAGAGAGAGAAAGAGAGAGAATGAAAATAAAGATAAAAATGATGATTCTCTGGGTTCATTCATGTGGCGCACTTGTGCGGCGTCTGAACGTCAGAAGAATGGATGAGAATGAAACGTAAACTGGAATCTGGTATTAATTTAATGGAAAGTCGCAACAAGATCTTGATAGTTTATAGCGTGGATAGATCATGCAGGCAGGAAGCAAAGTAATGCTAATAAAATAAGGTCTGTATAACATTATGACATTTTACACTATAAATTTTTATATGTCTAATGCATTTCCAGCATAGAACTGTTCCCTTTTCATTATATAACTCTATACTAGAAATGTTCTGGCCTGAATTTTGATCATTTTCTAGTTCCTTGTTTAAAAGGCACCGGTTGAACAATAAGATCAATAAATAAATCCATTATTACCAGATCGTTATCAAGTATTATTAAAATGGCTGCACATATTTCCATGCTACGCCTATCTATGGCAAGGACACAGCAAAAAAAAAAAAAAAAAAAAAAAGGACAATTGTTCACATAATCAAACCTGATGATAAACATGACAATTCAAGACATCTTATTGGGTCTTGGTCTCTCTGGTTTGCTCATTATGGATTTAGATTGGAACCCGGATTTCGCTCGCTTGGACATAACGTCCATTGCTAGAATTGCCCTCCAAATAAAATCACATGGAACAGAATTCAATCTGTGTGAGACAACACGAGGAGAAAAGATAAGTGACCGAGCGCAAATGTGTTAAAGCTTATAAATGGGCCGATATTTCAAAACCCTATCCGTAGAGTACAATAACAAGAGCTCAGGTTATCATCGTGATTCCTGTACAATCGTGCATTTATAACTCATTCATTTGCCTCATGATGGTACTCACAGACTTGTGTTTTGTTTTTACATATCCATACACACTCCCGCTCTCTCTCTCTCTCTCTCTCTCTCTCTCTCTCGCTCTTCACCAGGTGCACTCCAAGATTTATTCCCATCAAGAGGTACCGTGGCTGAAGCTGCTCTCGGATATTTATGCGTTAATAAGGCTTACATAATTCTTGCAGGTGTGCTTTCTGTCCCCCTACCAAACCCATTCAGAGGATTTATAGAGGGCCTTTGGATTGCGTCTTGATTTAAAACCCTTCTTTCTCTCTCTCTCTCTCTCTCTCTCTCTCTCTCTCTCTCTCTCTTTTTCCCCAGACCTGTCGCTTGTGGTAGTCTGGTAGTCTGTGGCCCACCATGATCGCTACATCTCCATCTGGGTTAGAGGACGAAGCTGCCAAAACCGTGCGCAGCTCTCAGGTTGAGCCTCGGCTAACAGATGTCCCAGCAGCCCTCAGACTGTCTGTCGGGGTTACCTTTATTAATATGGGGGCCTGACACACAAATCACGATGATGTACAGCTCTGTCTGGCCACATGGACTCTGTCTCTGACTAGAATAGGTGACACTGGTTTCTGAATCAGAAAGCTGTTTAGACTTCTTCGGGATAATGCTACATTTCCATTTCGTGTCATTTCAGTGTTTTCACTCACAATTATGGACAAATCACTCGTCCAGGAATACACTAGGTTTTCCTTAGCAAAAAAAATTAATGTCTACCTGCTGGATCAGTTGCACATGTGTGATACCTCTAAATAAAAATGACCTTTAATCTTAAATGTAAAGTGTCGCATTCCTTTTATACCATAATAATTTATTAACTTAAATATCTTTTTATTATTAAACAATGACACGTCATGCTTTTTATCCATGTTTTATTGATTTTTTACAGCTCATCTTTGTGGATCATCCATGAAACCTACTGTATTTCATATTAACACTTGCATTATAGCAGCTATAAACAGTTAGATCTTCATTTTTTCACTTTTTCTCTCTTTATGTTAATAAATTTTTTTTTAAGTTTCTTTAACAACTCTCAAGTGTGTAAAATCTTTAATTACCTCATTTTATATGAGCATTTAATAAATATATCCTTTACCAAGTACAGTATATACTGTAATACTGTTTTCATTGTTAATAGCATGTTTATTATTTATTATCATAACTAGGGAAATGATGAAATGTTAGAGAAATAAACAACATATAAACAACAACACTGCTAGTAGTAATGTTATGGAAATTAATTAGCAATTTCTGTATATAATTAAAATATGTTCTGCCTTATGACGAGCAAGATTTGAGTAAAAGTCCTGACAAAGCCATGTGTATGGCGCGCTATGAGTGTAATAACATAAAAGCAATTCAGGTAACTTATGTTTATCAAACATTTTTGACATACAAAAACAAACAACTTAAAAAAAAAAAAAAAGTAATTAACAAAACGTTTTGTTGCAGTACTTATCAGTAGTCTTATTTATCTTGTTGTACTTTTATTTTTATTAAGTTTATCACACGTTGCATGAGTGTGTTTCAGTTTAATTTGATTTTAATTTTTTATTTGTTTTTTTGCACTGTTGCACTGTTTACACTGGCCATCCCCTGAATCAAATTCTCATTAGAAAGTCAAGTAGGCTTTTATTGTCATTTCAGCCATACACAGTTCAGTACACACTGAAACAAAACAACATTCTTTCAGGACCAAGATGCTACATACAACATAATAATAAATCATCATCATAAATGAACAAAACTTACAAAAGTTCTATACAAAAAAGTCAAGAAGACAAAAAAAGACACCGTAAAAACCACTTGCAAAAGTCAAGGCTTGTCTTTGTAAGCACTAGGTAAGTACAAACCGAAGTTTGGAGGTCAAAGCTAAAACCAACAGGAACAAGGGCAGGGCAGTGGTGGTTCAACAGGTACAGTAAGGCTTTGGGTTGCTGATCAGAAGGTCAGGAGTTCAAGCCTCAACACTACCAAGCTGCCACTGATATGCTGCCTCAAAGTCCCTCAACCACATCATCTCTATATCATAGCTGAGCCTAGAGTCTAACCAGCTGGAATAATGTGTAACAAATTGTGATATTTTATAATGAATTACTGTAACTTATAATTCATACTGCAAACAACACTGGCTTAGTAGGTAGTGATTACTCAGGCTTTTTATTATTATTATTATTATTATTATTATTATTATTATTATTATTATTATTTGTACATGTTCAACACAATATTTAATTTTATATAAACTTTTAAAAAATGAATTTCAAAATAACTAATTTTCTCAGATGCTTTGAATAAAGTCTGCTTGTCTGGGTTAACAGTGATGCTCATACACATTAGTAAATCATAATCATATCCCTCTGCAAAGGCTAAAGCTTTGATATTTACTCGTCTATATTGGGAAGAATCACGACAAATATTTTCCTTAAACTGAAACAATGCCAGGTTTTGAAAAGATATGTTCTATAAATTCATAAACATGCATTGGCACCCTGAGGACTGGCTCTTAGACTGAGTATTAAGTCTAGTCTTTTTAACATTTTTTAAAAAAAACCAAAGGAAAATGCGTTGAAATCCATGTCTGTGGTAATCATACATCCACCACGGGTCTGTTAGATAGAGATTAGTTTGAAATGTAATATAGCATTCCTTTAATACTTGCCATTGTGGTGCTGCTTTAGTCCTTGAAAGGCTAAACTTTTTTTTTTTTTTCCATCAAGTTAGCAAACAATGAAAAGCAACAATCAAGAGAGAATGATGGCGACATTAAATAAACCCAGGGTGCTATGATGGAAGACCATAAATAATGTAAGGAATCATTTCAGTCCTTGCATCTTAACTGTTTTGCATCTGTCTTTTCCATGCTATGATGTATTGTTGCTCTCGGTGGAATGACAGCTACGTATAAAGGTGGAATGGTAGATTTAGCATTGCCACAAAGAGCTTCACTTCATCCACAGACGCTCAAGTGTGTCTTCGCGTGTCTATTTGTGTGTATTGGGATGCATCGATACCGCATATGACTAAATGATTTGTTAATTTCAAAACCAGTAGCAAAATGTGCAACCTACTGAGCTTAGCATTAGCTAATCAAGGATGTCATGGAACGTTTTACTTAGAGTAGTTCTGTTTATATATTTCTGCTTTAAATAATGGCATGTGTATGCACTGTATGTGTGTGTGCATGCTCATGTGTGTGTGTGTGTGTGTGTGTTAGCATCCTCATTCTTTCTAGTTCGTTTGTACATAACGGGCATTAACTAGCTACGTTAGTTCCCGTGAACTGAGCAGGTTTGCGTTGGGTTTTGTTTCCACATCTGTATATTTGTAAGTAAAGTAGCAGTTGATCACCAAAAGCTAAGTGCTGATAGTTTTGCTCATCTCTAGACATTTTTCTCACCTAGCTACCTATTAGAAAATTTACTACGGCATAAAGATTTACTAAAGGGAAACTATAGGTAAACTAAATATCTACTAAAGGTAAACTGTAGTATATAAAGTAATATACCATAGTATTATTGTGGTACTCCAAATGAAATTTAAATTAAACTTTTAATACTCGCCTGTAAATAGGTATTTATCAGGTGACTGCGCATCATTACTACTAGTATAAAATAAAGGCCTGACTCACATCGCATCCAGTCAGCAGCTCGGCTTGCCATAAGAAGTGCTGGAAAAGACTGGTTGAGAACGGTCCAATCACATGAGCCCAAATATTTAAAAACAATATTGATTGGCTAAGAACAAAAGTGGGAGGGTTCAGGCCGCACAGTGCTGAGCACCAAGTATGATTTGAAAAGATCCAATCAGAGCTCAGCCTCAGGTCACATGCTTTTCAAAGATTTACGTGCCTACATAGACGCTCGTTTGTCCGGCTAGTCCAGGATAATGTGGAAGGCATGCAGTTACACGAACACAAATGAACGTAATACAGCTTAGATTTTGTTTTTTTATCGCAAATAAATTATATCAAGAAATACAGCGGAATATTGTGACTAAATGACTTTATTTCATTATTAAAATAAATAAGTATTATGTTAAATAATTACATG
>CM059228.1:18664412-18714412 GCA_030347435.1 Clarias fuscus
AGTGTATAATATATATATATATATATATATATATATATATATATATATATATATATATATATATATATATATATATATATATATATATATATAATAGAGAATTACTCCATATTGTAAAGTCTTCCTGATCTGTTCCAAGCAACACAGTATCTATATCTGTAATACAGTGTATAAGTGAGTACATTAATGTTTAGTTTGAGCTAGAATCAATATGTGGAGTGCAATATAAATATAAGTGCAATATATAAAATTATATTTATATAAATATAAATGCAAAATTTCAAATATTTTTATATAGTGTATAAATGAATGCATTACAGTTGATATCATTAGCATTATGTTTAATAGATAGATAGATAGATAGATAGATAGATAGATAGATAGATAGAGAGATAAATTTATTTATTTGGTTGTTGTTTTTTTGCACATCATTATGACAAAATGTGTATGTTGTTTAATAGGACAATTTAATTATTATACTGGTAATATTGAATGTGTTTACTAATAAATGCATAAATAAATATAATTATGAATCATGAATGAAATACATAATTCATATTTAATAATTGAATTAAAAAAATTGCAAATAACATCATATACAATATGTGTGTTACATTTCTCATTTTTATATAAATGATAAATACCAACAGAGGCTAACATCAGTGTGAAATTTTTATCAATTCCACACTTTTTGTAAAATATCTCATTCGCAATTCTCTCGCAAACCTTTTGATTTTGTGCTCAGTGTGACCCTAATGACTCCCCCGGCCCATAATCTACAGCATCCAAACAGAACAGAACCAATCGAATGTGGTGAGGCAGCACATGGCAGGGCTGATTTGGCCAAACTGAGCGGATCCGCGTCTATTAACAGAAGGGGAAGACACGCAGGAGGGCACAAGATGTTTCAGGAGGGGCAGGTGATAAACGTGGGGCGTGACCATCGATGATGAGCCTGTTATTGTTCTCCGGATCGAGCTCTCTCTTTCTATGTGTGTGTGTGTGCTGTGTGTGCTGTGGATGTTTATGAAAGGGGAATTAGGGGGGCGCCTGTGTTTAATCATTATGAAGTGGGAGAGGGGTGACCTACCAGCTGAGTCCAGCACTGCTCCAGTGCACACTGGGTGGAAAACAAATGCCCTCAAGCACACGTGAGCTCACACACCAACACACACATACACACAAAGAGGGTTAACACTGGCTCCATTTCATGAGTCAACGGTGAGAGCGAAATCGACAAACAGTTACTGTTGGGGGACAAACAAAGGGCACTGGTCTTGTAATACGCAAGCAAACACATCAGTGTATTAGATGAGCTTTGCTTTTTATGCTTCTATAAATCTAATAGAAATATAAGCATTATTAGGATACACATAAAGTGTCTACGCTACTGAGAACAATAGAATTAGTGAAATAAATGAATGGATATGGACGGTAATAACATATTTAAAGCATTTTTATTGCTGCCAGACTTCCAGTATTGATCTTCTTGTTCATAAATGTTATGTTCAATATAAAAATGAAATGAATAAATGTGAATCATCACACATGACGATATATGATCATTCCTATTAATGTCAGAGGTTTGTTAGAAAGATTGGTTTTAAAAAAAGTGACGTTTTTCCCGCCCTGTTTTACCTAAATACACAGAATAACTTAATTTTTGTATATTTTGAAAACTCCTACTGAAAAAAAAACATTTTTGGGGGGGAAAAATTCCTCCTGAAATATTTGTATGAATATTCGTCAAAGCAATTCATGTGCGAATCTTTTAGCCCTCTTTTTTCTTCCACGAGAATCAACATTTTTGTTCAGGTTTCATCACTGTAAGCTCTTAAAAACAAAAGAGCAAGAAAATCTTTTCTCGCTCTCCATTTCCCTGAAAGGCTTAACGTCATTAAGGAGAAATCTAGTGTGGAGGGAGTGGAGACAGAGAACACAGGACTCCATGTTCCAGAATGCAAAGCAGCCTCGTGACGCATTTGAAATGAATTTCAGGAGAGCCTCGGCTCAGCCGGCTAGTGAACTATGAGATGATAAAGGTTTTGTTTTTGCTTGCAGACTTAAGACTGACTTGTTTAAGTACCAGAGGAATAAAGTCTCTTTAGGTAGAAATGAAGTTAGGCATAAATGCTAGTAGCAACATTATTTTTGCACAACGTAAGAAACCAAAAAGAATTTTTGCTAACAAATAAATCACTAAAGGTTCTGTAATAATTTTAAATATTAATATACAAGAGAGTTACAAAAAAAAAACATATTTTCAATATACACTAATATACAGTCAAGATAGAATGGCAGCAGACATCTCCTTTCAGCTTGCCACCATAATAAGACAGTTTTGCATAAACACAGATTTAAAAAAAATAAATAAAAGGACAGCATCAACTGAACCACATCAAGCACAGATCGTTCTGATCAGTTCATCTGGTGTTAAGCATGAAGTGTCAGTGGCTTAGTCTAGCTCCAGGACAGGATCTCAATATCAGTGAGATGTATACAAATAGCCAGGAGGTCTAGTCCAAATCAATACTTCAACACGGGCTATGAAGATCTATCAGAGCCACTGCTCGAACCCTATCAGAAGCTGTAAAAAAAAAAAAAAAAAAAAAGTAAGCCTCTTTGCTCTAATGTTTAACATCGACACAATTAGTAATTAAGCCTCCTTATAAAAAACTAGCACTGACAACAGAAGGTAGTTCTTCAGGCGAGGAGATCTGCTTTACACATGCATGCTCATGATTATCCTAAATCAGTGTGGCACAGTCAAGAGGACCTGAGGGAGTGCCTAGACTTCGCGCATGCGCAGGAAGCCCCGGTTTTAAACCCCGCCCTAGATTTTTTTTTTTTTTTCGTTCAGACAAGCTTGCATTTTAATTCCGCGCACAAGTTACTTATTTCACCATCGATCAGCCGTAATGCTGAATCAATGTTCATCTTGTTACCTGGACCAGAGCCGTGTAATACAGTGATATCCCCGTCCACAGGAACTCATTGGCTTTCGCAAAAGGACTTTACCGTAAAATCAATGTGTGTTCGTGAAGACAGGAGCAGGGAGAGGAGGAGAGGAGAGGAATGGAGAAAGAGTTGGGTGTTTAATATGGACAACACTTAAAATACACGTGTCTGAGAGTCGCTCATATGATGCTGCTGATGATGATGATGATTTAATCAACCGATAGGTGGAGAACTTTAAGCAATAAATATCCTATGCATAAACACAAATTTTATGTATTATTGTTGTTTATAATGCGTATAATGATAAATACATTTATATGGTGTTGCTGCATGTATACACATACACAACAATTGGATGTATGTGCATTTACATGTGTACTGTATATACACACAACAATTGTGCCTATATACTAGTTGTGTTTGTTACATTTTGCAAAATGTAACAAATGTAATGTAATTGTTGCAATACGATAACATTAATCACTAAATATAATATACAGCATTGCTTCATAAATTTAAACAGCTCCTCCTAAAGAAAAAAAAAAAGAATAACGGCTATATACACACATACTTACAATTGTTATATAAATATACACACAATTGTTTGTTCGTACGCTCATTGTATCGTGTGTATATATATATATATATATATATATATATATATATATGCACCATCGTTCAATCTGAAATAAAATAAAACAATATATTCAGGATCAGTGTGGTTCATCCAGCACCACATTTCTCGCGCATAAAGTGTGTGTGTGTGTGTGTGTGTGTGTTGGGAGGGGTGGGAGGGATAATGCTGGTAAACAGCGATCAGTGAAAGTGAGCCGAATATTCGCACCGGAGACCCGAACAAGCAAGATGACTCCGCGCGCGCTCACCGTCGCAATCAATTACAGTGCATTCGCACGATTTTTTTTTTTTTTTTTTTAACCCTCTCTGTTTATTTTTTCAGACGCGTCGCCGTGATAATGCACACACGAATACTCTACAAATCAGATGCAATCACACAACACGCACACAAAAACCCTTTATCTACTTTAACGGGATGCCATTCAGGGCTGTGCATGATGTGCAATTTCATTCGTGCACCAGGGTCAGGCGGTGTATCATGCAAACCCTGAGGCCTGGGGCAAAACTGTGTGGCGTTAGGGTTAAGAAAATGGCCGTGGCCTGCAGAGGCAAGTCTTAATCTAAGCCACCTGTAGATCTGCAACCCGGTCACGGCGTTTTTCAAACGACAAGCCGCGCCTTCACCAAATTTGCTCTCCAATACGAATTTGTTGGAGAACTTTTAATAAGTCGCACTTCACTGACTGCTTGTGATTTGCTGCAAATTGCAGTGTGTCAAGGGAACCAGTAGAAAGTCCAATTTCTATGTAACGTTTTATCTTTATCCTAATATGCGCCATTAATTGGTTTAACATAATTAAAATAGTATTAATCATAAAGTAAAAAAAAATAATCATTTTAAAAGTTTTTATTTATTGCATTAATCCTGTGTATCCTTTGCATATTGATGGATTCATTATCCTTGTTTTTGTACACGCATGTGCTACTTTAATGGCTTACTCGGGATAAACGCTGATACGTTTTAGTTGGCTTGAACACAAACTTCACACTGTGTAAACATGACAAATGAATGTGTATTCATTTGCGTGATACACTGTGCGTGCATTTACAGAGACAGACAGAGAGAGAGAGAAAACCCTGAGCCGACATTTAAATTTTTATGATATTTAAAGAGTATTTAAATTTCAAAAGGCGCAACAGATGGTCTATAAATGCGTAAAAATCATAGTAAATCACCTCAGTCCAGTTTTTCACCCAATATCTATCTCTTATCCTTTAATGAAACCTTAGCTGAAAAAAAATTTCAAACAAACTTTACAAACTCCCAAAGCTTTTTTTGGCATTTTCCCCCCTTTCACCCCAGTCTCCCTTTGGAGATAATCAAATAAAAGTCTGTTTGCCAAAGCAGTTAAAGAAAATGAGATTTGAGAAAGTCAGCCCCTCTCTCTCTCTCTCTCTCTCACACACACACACACACACACGCATTTCTCCTCCCCTGCCCTAAACAGCCTCTTACACATCAAGGCCTATTAATTGTGTTTTCGTTTGAAATCCTTTGTCACTGCAATTAACCGATTTGGATAAGACGCATAAACCACTTCCATGTGTGATAAGGTGTGTGTTACTTGGTTTCTGTCGCCTGAGCTTTGTGGAGGCGAGCTTAGGAGTGTCATTTGCAGAGCCTCCGTTTGAAGCCTTTGATTTTTTTTTTTCTTCTTTTGCGCCAGGGTTATGTGTATTGCGCAAAGAGAGCTGTGGGTCGTTTTGTTTATTTGGATGTTTGTTGGGAGAAAAGAGAAATGGTGTCATCTGCATAATTGCCTGTAAGGACGTCAGAGAAATTATCCTTTCAAGGAGCGCATTGGAGAGATTGCCCTATTTATGCCCGAAGTTTTGAAATATGCACCCGTATTTGTTTATTTATTTGTTTATTTTAATTTTACCAAATGGGTCACTGGATGTTATATAAAAACATTTATTATTATTATTATTATTATTATTATTCCCTCGCACAGTACGTCGTTTCAGAGTTGACGTAAATAACCCGTCTGGTCCCCTCACGTTATTTAAACGAATTGATCTTTTATCGACTCCATAATAAACACACAGTGTTAAACGGTAGGAGGGCACTGAGAAAGCAGGCCGTCTTAATGCTTTTATGGCCTCGCCAGTTTCCCAACTTGGTGTGAAAGGGGGGGGGGGGGTGGACGTGTGAAGTTAGCTCATGTGCACGTGTTTGAATTGGGGCAATAAATCAGCCTGAACGCTTGGGGCCCTGGTGGGTCGCGGGGCGGAAAGGAGTTTGGCTCCCGGCCTTGAGGTGCTGTCGGGTGGCTAGAGCAGCCAGGACGCACCGCTGCCTATGTGGAGACTCGGGTGACTACCGAGTCCGAGCAACCTGTACACTGAGAATAGGTCCTGCACAGAACGAATGACATTTCTGACTACAGAATTAGTATGCAAGTGTAAAAAATATACGACAATATATAAACCAACTTTTTTTTTTCTTTTTTTTTTTTTGCGCAGTGGTCATCCGGGTGTTCCAGACTAACCCGGGTTGATTTTGCGTAATTCTTATCATTCCATGCGCACGACTAGACACTGTTGGTTTTAATTATTAAGCCTTCAAATCCAGAATCGTTTTTTTCCCCCTCAACATGCCTGGACAGGGTAAAAGAAGACGTAAAAAAAAAAAAAAAAAACTGAACGCGCAGAATAGGCGGTGTGAATGAGGGTATTATAGCGCTACAAATTACACAGCAGACGCTGCAATGACAAATACAAAAATAATCATCAGTTTAAAAGCAGATTGAGGGCGTTGACTAACATGCAAGGCTTCATCTGAATTCTAACCACCATATGTCCTTAACTAATGCTTTCTTTATTTTATATTAATCTTGATACATCTGAGGTTTTAGCCTCTGTAATATTTAAATAAGACTCGACCACTCAAACGCGCCGCTGTTGTGCAGAGGCTTAGCAGAAACACAAGGGTGTGATGATACAAAGTCCGGATGTAAAACAATCACGGATGTGTCCATGACATATTTTTCATCTCTTGGTTCAAGGAATTTCAATTCAAGTCGTGCTGTTTAGTTTTAATCCGCATTATATTATTTACAGGAGGCTTAGGAGGTCATCATTTGTAGGGCAATCCTCGGTCTTATATGATCAAGATCAAATTTGATTTAAAAAAAATCACTAATGAGAAAGTTTGTAATTATGGTTCAGAAAATCAAACACAGGATGTATATTTATAAAGCATGTAGTGCATGATATTGGTATATAAAAACACAGCAATAATAATAATAATAATAATAATAGCTAAGAAAATCCGCTCTCATCACGGATAGCCAGCTGAAAGGACAAGCCCTCCAATCCACAACAGCGTGTGTGTATTACTGAAGCTGCCATTGCTGACGCGCTTAGGGCGCAGGCGCTAATCGCCGGACTTCTCCATTCTCGTCAACTTACTCTTTGAAGTCAAAGGACTTGTCAACTGGCTGGATGTTTGAAATTAAAGGCGTAGGCGGACACCGAGCAGCTCGTTCGACGTTTGATAAGATGAAAATTGTGGTCTAAACAGATTTGAATCTATTCAATTTGGTTTTAGTTTTTTTTTTTTTTTTGCGCGCGTAAAAAGCTCCGACAAGTGCTCTTTAAATCCTACAGACTTGAGTGATGAATTCGCATGGAAAGAAAGAAAGACAGAAAGAAAAAGTTAATGACTCAACAAGAATGAAATGTACTGTTTGAGTGTTGAGAGAGAGAGAGAGAGAGAGAGAGAATTAGCCCGAGAAACAGGGGAAGGACTGGAGCGGCGAACAAATGACAAATGAAATGATTGGCGAGCCATAAAATGAGATTTGAAACTCTTTCAAATAAGAGATCGCGACGTCAGAGCGCTTATCCATACGGAATAAAGCGGCAAGAGAGGAAAAAAGGGAGCACAAAAATATAAGCTAAGCGAGAGAGAGAGAGAGAGAGAGAGAGAGGAGTGAACATGGGGGAGAGACTTGAGAAATAGGAGGAGCTTCTGGGCGACTAGAAATGTCAATCAGAGCAAAAGGCGTCCCAATAATCTAAAGCAATCTGTAAGGACCTGACCTTAGTCCATTCAGATCAATAGGGAAGCGAGGGAGGGACGCGGCCGGCGGATCGTTTACGCGCGGCCCGTTTGCGGAGGAAATATAGACTTCCCTTACACTTTTGTGCGCATTGGATATCGTAGAGCGCATCGAGAAAGAAAGAAAGCGATTTTTTTTTTTTTGGTGTGTGTGCGCGCGTTTGTGTGTGCGTATGCGTGTGCGTGTGCGCGATTTCAGCAGACAGTTGGGTGTTCTTTTCCCCTTCGCTCCCCAACTACAATGTCTTTCCCACAGTTGGGATACCAGTACATCCGTCCGATCTACCCGCAAGACCGGCAAGGGATCAGCAGTGCGCGCAGCGGGAGCGAGCTGAGTCCGTCCGGCGCGCTCTCCAACGTTCTTTCCAGCATGTACGGATCACCTTTCACCGCCGCCGCACACACCTACGGAGCGTTTCTTCCCTATTCAAACGACCTGTCTATTTTCAGTCAGTTGGTGAGTTATCCTCTCATGCAAAGATTACGTAAATCTTCTTCTTTTTTCTCTCTAGCGCTTCTTCTTTGCTTACTCTTAATTCTGTTCTTTTTTTTTTTTTAATGCTACTTGTGCGTTGTGCAGTTTCGACACCAAAAATAAAATAAATATTTCTACAGCTTTTGGTAGCATAGCATTGGTTTTGCAAGACAGTTGTGAACTTTGCTGTTTACTCCGTTTGGCAAATACGAAATGAAGCAAAAAAAAAAAAAAAGTAACAAATTAACCAATAGTACTTGTTTTTGTTACACAGAAACAGGCCTGTGTGTGGACTGCCAAGCAATAATGTAGGCAAATCGTCTTCAAGGAAGCGGTGTAGTCAAAACATTATACAAGAGAAAAGCAACTCGAAAAAATTAATAACGTCTATTTTTATAGCAAGCTATAAAGTATATATTTGTTAAATATTGTGTGTGTGTGTGTGTGTGTGTGTGTGTGTGTGTGTGTGTGTGTGTGTGTGTGTGTGTGTGTGTGTGTGTGTTAGATTAACTGT
This sequence comes from Clarias fuscus, assembly GCA_030347435.1. Classification (NCBI taxonomy): domain Eukaryota; kingdom Metazoa; phylum Chordata; class Actinopteri; order Siluriformes; family Clariidae; genus Clarias; species Clarias fuscus. The sequence continues at coordinate 18,673,062 of CM059228.1, forward strand.
CAACAAACTTGCTGTTCTAAATTCATACCAAATTATCCTGTTTTTTTTCCCCCATCACATTAACAAACAAAAATTAAAAACAGAGTAATACTAGAAAGTAATAAAGTTTTATTCGTTGTATTTTTCCTACGCATATTTCCTCGTATTTGTTTGTTTGTTTGCGTGTTTGTTTCACATCCTTATAAAAAATGATTGTGCTTTTGTTTCAGGGAGCTCAGTATGAGTTAAAAGACAGTCCAGGTGTCCAGCACCCAGCATTTGCCCATCCTCACCCTGCTTTTTATCCTTACGGCCAGTACCAATTTGGAGATCCGTCCAGACCCAAAAATGCCACCAGGGAGAGCACAAGCACGCTGAAGGCCTGGCTCAGCGAGCACCGCAAGAACCCGTATCCCACCAAGGGAGAGAAAATCATGCTGGCCATCATCACCAAAATGACCCTCACCCAGGTGTCCACCTGGTTCGCCAACGCCCGGAGGAGACTGAAGAAAGAGAACAAAATGACCTGGACCCCGCGCAACCGCACAGACGAAGAGGGCAACGTGTACGGCAGCGACCACGAAGGCGAGGATGGCGACAAGCGCGAGGACGAGGAAGAGATCGACTTGGAGAACATCGACACGGAGCACATCGAGAGCAAGGACGAGCTGGACGAGCAGGACGAGCTCCACTCGGACTCGAAGCTGGACGCCAGCTGCGACTCGGAAATCTCGGACGGCTATGAGGATTTACAGGGGCCCGAGCCGAAGCTTTTAAAAGCCGTGGCCCAAGAGGGCAAAGACGCGCACGGGGATGGAGACGCTGAGAGCCCTGATCACTTTCACCACCACCATCATCACCTCCATCACCACCATCACCATCACCTTGCTCATTCATTAGACCTCAAAACGCAGCCTGCGAACAGCGAGCAGATCAAACTCAACCCGGTATCCAACTCCCCTCCGGTCGAGAACAACGCAGCCCCGGTGCAAAAACCTAAGATCTGGTCGTTGGCTGAGACAGCCACGAGCCCGGACAATCCCCGTAAATCTCCACTCGTGAACGGGAACTCATCCCAGGCCGTCATGCCTCCTCATAGACTTGTTTCATGCCCGGTGGGCAAATTGCAGAACTGGACGAGCCGTGCGTTCTCGGCGCACCAACTCGCGCTGCTCAACTCAAATCACTATTTAGGACTGGCCAATCAGGCTTCAGCCAACAACCTCGCGCTGTACACGGGCAACAGGCACACGGAAGAGCGCAATGTCAGCTCAGAGACTGCACACACAGGTACATCACATCCCCCTCACTGAGCCTGTGTCCACATTTGAATAGTCCTCGTGAACATGTCCATTACGAACACTGTTTTCGTTTTCCTATTCAGTGCATATAAATATATAAATATAAATATTTTTTGTTGTTGTTGTTCTATAAAATTCCATGCTTTCAAAGATTTAAAAGGCTTAAAACACTTGTATACGAAAAAGAGCATGCGCATTTAACTACGAGAGGGGAAGAAAAGCAGCAAAAACTATTCATGTTTTGTCAAGGCTGTTTATAAAAATAAAATCACAAACTCGAGCAGTGTAAAACTTTCACCCAAAGTTTACCTATATTAAGGTATTCAGATTAATTATATTATGGTTATTGCTGTTATTTCACAGAGATCTAGTGCCTTGGAAGCAGAGAGAAAGTTTAACACAGCTCTTCATAATTACAAACTGTATTTTGGATTATTTTTGCCCCCAGTTCAAAACAATAATAATAATTATTATCATCAATTTTATTTCGTTTAGGTAATTGTGTATTGGATAGCCAAATGAGTTTCAACCAGATTTTTATATTGTGCGTTTTTTTTTCTCTTGTGTAGCTAAATGTCGAATGTCAAAACGAGGGTACAAACATCCCTAACGCGTCGTTTGGCAATAATTCAAACAAACAAACAAACAAATAAGCAAACAAAAAAACAGGCTACAAAAAACAAGTCCTTCCCAACACTCATAATTAATTTGCTATTTAAACTTTGACTTTCTAGTTCCCAATTCTTTTCTAACTTTCCCCATGTCTACAGGCCTCAGACCAACCTGAAGCTGCCATGTTCTTATCCAAACCCCTTTTATCACCATTTCCCCATAGAAACTTTTTTATAAACCTTCATTTTAACCAGTCGTAAGGAATGTAAAAATGAATAACACACCCTGTGTACTTACCTTGTAAGCATGTCCTTGTGTATAATTGCTAATGCAATGCTGTAAAAAAAAATGTAGTCTGTGAGTTTTTTTTTCTTTCCTTCCTCTTTTTTTTTCTTTTGTTTTGTGAGGATTCGATGTTGCAATGTTTTGTATATATATAACGTAAAGAAAATGTACATACTTGTGATCCGAAATTGTACAAGAAAGTCTATATTTTTGGCTAATAAATGAACTGCGGCAACTTAAACTCAACAAATATGTTTTAATTTGATGTTTTAAGATTTAAGGTTTGATCCAATCTTTAGAAAATAATTATTGCCTTATATACAAAATAGTCTTACTCTGTGGCGTATTATTTTGAAACATGATCAGTAATTTTTAATTGGATTCAGCCATCCTGTGCAGAAATGATGATTGGCTGTGCTTTTTGTGGAAGTGCACTTCTCTTGGGGGAACTTCACCAGGGCTTCTGAGGCTTGGCTAAGCACGAATTGGTCGATTTGAAACGTTTTCCTATTTCAGAGCCTTGACTGTAATTAGCTCCTTCTTGAATCGCATATTTGGATATTAATGGAGGGGGATTATCCTCATCGAGGCGTAACAGCCAATATGAAATGAATAATTATTTCATTTATATTGGCCTGAAATCGCATACGACTCAATTTGGGTGAAATGAGAATTGATTCTTTTTTTTCCCCCCTAACATTTTTCTTTAAAAAGCTTTTATTATCTTATCATTTTAAAGAAGCTAAAACAGTTCAAATACTTTTACGGGTTGTTTGCTTAATCTCCTTTCTCATATGAAATGTGTGATTTGGTCTCTCTCTCTCTCTCTCTCTCTCTCTCTCTTCTTTTTTTTATATTAATGCATAATGAATTCTAATCAGACACCGATGCCGCGCTGCTTGCCATATGCCTGAGATACACTGAGAAATAATTTATTTATGTTTACACCCCCCCCCCCTCCCCTTCACCTCCATTCCCTCCATTTGCATGGAAGCAGCTTTGTTCCAGGGCTGGGGGGAAAAAGCCCTGGAAAGTTGGAGTTAGAGCTCCCTCTACAGTCTAATGTAATCAGGGCTTTAACATGTTTGCGGCACGCAGGGGAACTGGGTTTGACTTTGAACTTATCATCTTCTGTTTAACCTTAAAATAATAATAATAATAATAATAATAATAATAATAATAATAATAATAATACAGCAATGGCAAGACAGACCGCATTTTGCACATGAAGATGAAGTGAATTATATGTTTATTTATTTTTCTACACACAGGCGATCAATTAATACATAGCAGCAGGGTTTACATTTAAGACAATGTTTAATCTTTATAATAATAATAATAATAATAATAATAATAATAATAATAATGTCTGATCCCAGATAACATCACAGGGAAAATTTATATTCAATTATTACAGCCTTTAAATATGTTCAAATCCTTAACGTTGCAAGCTTTTCATTTATTTTTAATTAAGTAATTTTCATAAAAAAAATTCATTTAATCGCCTACAATTTAGTTAAAATGTCATATAAATAAAACTATTTATAATTTTTTTTTTCCATTTTATGTCTTTTTTTTTATTATTATTTTTTTAGATTTGTATAAATACGACCATTGACTCAGATAAGACATTCGTTCAAAAATGTTGAATTGTATTTTAATTTAATGGATTGGGACTCGAACGTGGTTTATTTTTATTTTTTATTGTGTATATTTAAACGTGAACTCAGGTTGCGCGCATTGGAAATGACGCGCGTTTTCGCCTTACGCGGGAGCGCGCGTGTTGAGAACGTGCACAAGTGACCAGCTTTGTCCAATTAGCGTTAAGAATTTTATTTTATTTATTTTTTTTGTATAGATGGCAGGGTAGGGTTTAACCTGCTCGTGCATTCGAACCTCACGGTCTGTGACGTAATAATCATAGATCTAACATAAATAGTAATCTACTACATACACTGAAAAGGTATACATATTGTATGTAGGCTTAAATATCTTTATTGCTTCAAAAGAGAAAATGAAATCTAGCGTATGACTTAGGTGACAGTTATAGGCCATGTTTTAGTGCGCAAGAATCTTTCTCTCAGTATGTTCTAGGTACTCCTTGTTTACTTTTCAAAAAAAATTGTATTTGATTGTTTAATTGTTCAAGGTAATTTTACTGAAATTTAGAGGAAAAATATCTAGAGGAAAGACAATCTGTAGTTAACCACATACGAGGCACCACGCTTATTTGTTAGCATCAAGCTAAACACTGCAAATATGGCGGCCTCTTTAGCCACCATCGTTGCATCAAATTAAAGATTAAGATGCGTCTCTGGAAATGACACAAACACAGATGACAATTTTGTCATGTACGTGTCCGTTTTGTTCCTTTTTCTTTTCTCTCCACTCAGCAATTGACGTGCATTAATGAACATTTTGCTCAGAGCTATAGGCGGAGGCTGCGGGTGGTGGGTGCTCGTTTATCCCGAGTTAAGTGGATGTCCTTGTGGTTAACGAGCAATAATCAACAGCGACGCCTCTTTTTAGTCCAGTGCTGCAAGCGATGCTAAACACTCCAGCAGAGACCAGCTTTTTCTCTCCAGTACACCCGGGAGAATTCACAGGGGGGAGGATATGAAGAGAGAGAATGGCTAACACACACACACACACACACACACACACACACACAGATTTGACACCTAACCATTTTAAGCCAATTATATCCTTAGAACAATCAATCTGAGGGAGTAGTTTTAAATAAAACTTTGAATACTCAACATAAGAGCAGCTGTGGGAACCCCAGACCATATTGACACTCTCGAAAGCAAATGGCAATTCAGTCTATAAGACTTTTCTTTTTTTTTTTTTTTTATCTCAGAGCACCACTCAGCATCAATGGCAGATGTCCATAGTTACGCCGCGCTGCAGGAAGAATGCATTGTTAAATACCAATTTGGATGGGATAAAAAAAAGTGCAGCAAGAGAATGATTAAAGTGAAATCTAATCTATCTTTTTGGCCCGTCATTGATGCGGAGAAGGAAGACAGTGAGGGGCGACCTCATGAGAGACAGAGCTGAGCCAATGGAGCCATCAGAATCCCTGCAGATGAATGGAGAAAGACGGAGGAGTACATAAGCAGTGTTGGAAGGGACTGCGGTCGGCTTGTGAAAGGGAGGTTCGGCCCTGCGTTGTCCTCCTGTCCTCCCGTCGTTGTGTCCCCCGCTCCGAGACGGACAAATGTCAGCGCTATTGTGGCCCTGCTGAGGCTTTGAAGAGCCCTATGCTCTTTGCGGAGGTCACTAATCCTTTTATGAGGCGCTGCTGATTGTTAGTCACACACACGAACAAAAGTGCACACACACTCTTGTTGCTCTTTTTCACAAGCATGTTTGGTGACCTATGAGGGGACACCAGGAACCAGGTCTGGATTACAGAACACATGTTCCATGCTGTCAGGATTGGTAAAGCGACAGGCCATCCAAATGCTCCTGCACCTCCAGATAAGGCAGATTTCCGCATTAGCCGAACATCAAATCATGTTTTATACCATCATGCCTTTTTTTAACTAGGGCTACAAAAGTCATGGATTACTTTTATCCAAACATTTTGCTTCATGCTGACATTTCAAGTCGATCCACGGCATTCTAGATTGACTATAAGACCTTATAAACAGTTTTAAAATGTTCATTGGCAACTAGTGGAGCAATAGCTGTGTGAATAGCTGATCTGTGTTTTTGTGGTCCAAGCAGACCCACTGACAAAAGCCCAGGAAGAGTGGCACTCTCTAGGCAAGGGGGAGGAGCAATGCTGATTTCATGCCTATTGTTGACCAAGTTTTGAGAGAAGAATTCTTTTGCAGGCCTCGAAAGGCAACAAGTGGGGGAAGAAACAAGGGCGCAGTGGCAGAAAGAAGAGTGCGGTTAGGGGAAAAAAAGAGAGCCGGGGGGGGGGTTTAAGGAGGAAAAGGAGGTGAGCTTTTGCCGTTCATCCAACTGAAAGATTGTGCTTTTTTTCACTCCCTTTGGCTCATCACGGCCGACTTACAGGGCAATTATGGAAATGGCGCTTTGAAGCTGATCGCTCTCTCTTTATTTTTTTTCCTCCCCCAAGAACAGGCAATGTCTCCAGGCCTCTCTCTGCACCCTGCTCTCTGACATGATTCTGTCTTACCGTCCATATGTTCTCCTTCCTTCTGCTTAATGCGAAAATGGCTGTCTAGTAAGAAGGCCTGAATAGAAGAATAGCGAGGCTGAAGGATCAACTGTGTTGGGATGAATACTCAGAATGCAGGGTCAAAAAGAGATCCTGGCTGTGCTTCAAACATATGGAGATTAATAAAATTCAGACTCGTCGCTTTGACGACATTCAACTGCACTGAAGCCATGGAAATTAGCGCATGCATTGTAGATAAGCAAATTGAAACCCGATGCTCTGGACTACTTAAAGATCAACAAATACGTCCAAGGAGGAGGAGCGAATACACGGAATACATGAGTGCCAGAATGAGAGAACAGTTTATAAAAATGAAAGATGAAGCTTTTTGCGTCTTGTCCTCGGAAATTACTTGTCCTTTCCACATTAGTAAAGTTGATGCCTATCATCAGAATTTCTCCTCTGCATGAGAACTGCTCGGTGACGTGGTAGTGCCTAAGGTAATGTTTTCACTTCACAGTTCCTCTGTCCCTGGTTAGGTCCTGAGCTCTCGTTCTCGTTCATGTTCACTCCATGTCTCGGCGAATTTCTTCAAGTTTCCTTAAGTCTACCTCCCAAAAAAATAAGCTTGTGGGTGGAATTCCATGTCATAATTTCCGCTTGGTGAAAACAATGTGTGTGAATGTGTCTGTGTTTTTATCCAATGGGTAGGCTCTGGATACACCACAACCCTGGCCATGATAAAGCAGTTACTAAAGATGAATAAACAATTGAATGTGTTCTTTTCATTCACTGCAAACCCATTCGATGGGAAGGAATCCTCAATCCAACAACAGCAGTGTTGGACAAACAGACTATGTGCCATTATCCCACTCGTGGATTGGTTGAAAGATTCTCACTGGCCACCGACATCCAAGTCGAGGGTTTATCGCTCCGAAATTTGGAATCACCTTCCATACTTCAACAATTAAAGCAAGCTGTGTGACTCTCACTCTCGTTCCATTCACCCCTTGTCATGACATCAGATATATTGTTCAATTTTTGCCCATATAATTATGGATCATATATTCAGGGGCTCTTTATTGATTGTGTGACTGGTGAAAGGTTCTCTGGCTCAGCTGCACCCGAGGTGGAGACTTAATAAATTCTTCTTTTCTTGGAACTCTGTCAAACAAGTCCTGCCTTGCCTTTCCCCATGAATACATTAACAGGGCTGAGCTGATTGATTGGGGAGAGCAGAGGGAGGAGGGTGCACCAATGAACTCCCTCGCTCACCAAGATTAATAGAGTTTATTAAAGACTCTCTTCTCCTTTTAAATAATGCTAATGTAATGGGAGGCCAAAAAGTTTATTGGCGAAGGCTCGCACTCCGCTTCACTTTGATGTCGATCTCAAGTACATTAGCTTCGGCTGGTGGGCTACAGAGGTAAAAGACTGTATCCGTAATGACGCTGGCTGTAGCTCACAAGAGGAATGGGAGATACAGAAGAAACGGATGTGGATGATATACTATAGTAGTCTCCCTGCCAGTTACTTAAGACTATAGAAAAATCATTATGAAGATATCTGATCTCATCACTATACTTGTAACAAGGTGGCAGCGGGAATTTTAAGGCCGGATTAGCTCATAACTACTGATCAGAAGGTCTCAGGTTCTAATCCCACCATCAGGTTGCCACTGTTGGGCCCTTGAGTTGAGTAAGGCCCTTAACCCTCAACTGCTCAGTACTGTATACCAAGATAAAAATACAAATTGCTCTGAATAAGGGCATCTGCCAACTGCCATAAATGTAAATGTTTTTCTGTTCCTCTTGGGACACCGTTAGATGTTCTATGTGGAACCCATTTAAATGAGTCAAACATCAACTAAGAAACCATTAGTTAGTCCATGGAACGATTTAACCTTTCTTGATAGTTTACTTAAAAATACACACAATATAGATCTTCTATGTAAAATATACACGCTTTAAAAAAATACTCTGATAGAGATGTTTCTGTTGTATTGGACGGTAAATGGAACTGTGTTTTCTATAATGTTCTACTTGAAATACTTTCTCTTAGGGAAATTTACTGTTGTGGAATTCTTCTGCATAAACCATTTACAGCTTCCCAAGAGAAACAAACCGAAGAAGCAAAGAACTGTTAACTATATAAATTTGATTTCTGTACAGTAAATTGTTTTTGTTGTTCTTCTTCATCTTGAAACAGCTTCTGTTAAGGAAACATTGTTTGAGAGTTCTACCTACAGTAGACCTTTCAAACATTTCCAAGAGAGACTTTTTAAGCACTGGAGGAACCATGAAGCTTTCAAAATAAAAAAGAATACCCTTGAAGGTTCTTCGCTTGTCATTCTGGTGGAACCCAAGAAGAACCCTGCAACACAAAATTATCCTAAAAACCCTTTCATAAACCAAATTTAAAGGCTGTAGTAATTAATTATGCATTGATGTTTGCGCTGGAAATCAACACTCTGATTAGAACTAATGCATATATTTCCATGCGGTCACATGAACTGTAAGTTTGTACAAAAGTTCAATGAACTCAAGCTTATCATCTTACTTAGATTTGTGGATCCTGAAATTGTTACCTTTTCATTTGATCCAACATTCCACTGAAAACAGCTTATCAGTATTTTCCAGGCTCAACTAGCTTTAACATGCGGTCTGAACCATGCTTATCCAACCGGCCCGTCCTGCAACACTGACCACAGCGTGTCCATTCACAATCTGATAACCCCGATGTTTTGGCACATCCTGGGCAATCTTGATGTCCATACATACATATACATGTGTATGTGAATTTGGGGAATGTACAATGAAACTTTCAGTGAGCAGGTGCAGGGTATGTGTGGAAGCGGAAAGTGTGAGCGAGCTCTACAATAATGATGAGGCCTCCACATGTCAGACATATAAACTTCACTATCGATTTCTCTTCCTCAATAAAATGAACACACCACTCAAGAGCCTGTCTCGTCTCCGTTCCATATAAATGTCCGGAGGGTGTGTTTCACACAAATGGCCATTAAAGACACATAGGATGGAGGAGAGAGAGAGAGAGAGAGAGAGAGAAAGAAATTCTGATTCTCATGAAATTTGCTGATCTAAGCACTGAATGTTTTTACTGCCTAGAAGATTGAATACATTTTAGTTTTTCCACCAAGAACAAACTCTGACATCTGCACCTTAAGAATATAATAAGTATATTGTTTTAACAAAATAATGAGATAGATGAAGTATTTCTTTTTAGAGGTTGGATTGTTAATATGTAAATAAGTGAAACATATTTTACTTTTATTAAATGCTATAACATTTCAGTTCAAGTAGCTGTTGTCCATGGCAATTTTGTAGAATTATAAAATAATAGAAAATGTCCAAATTTGAATATGTGAAGGGTTTTCACCAATTTTCACGCTAAAAATATACACTGTATGTTCTGGAATTCAAGCTGCATGGTGGCTTTTGGCTCACACCTTCTCGCCTCTCTATCTAGAGTATTTGATGTAAGATCACTCACTGACTTATTCTCTATACAGTTTATCCTGTACAGGATCACGGGTGGCCTGGAGCCTATCCCAGGAGACTTGAGCCATGAGATGGGGTACACCCTGGACAAGGTGCCAATCCATCATAGGAAACACACATATGCACACACACTCACTCACACGTTATGGGCAATTTTGGAAACGCCAATTATCCTACTTTGGACTGTGGGAGAAAACGGGCGCACCCAGGGGAAACCCACCAAGCACTGGGAGAACATGCAAACACCACGCACACAGAGCTGAGGAAGGAATCGAACCCTCAACCCTGCAGATGCGACGTGACAGTGCTAACCAATATGACACTGTGCCATCTTGTTGTAAGTTCAAGGTGTAAAAAGAAAAAAGAAAAAAGTTGATTCAGAAATGAATAAGGTGCTCTTCTTAATTGTTACTCAATGATTAACCTTCAATCATGAAAGTTAAAAGATTTTAAATATGTGAATGTCTAGGACAGGCATGTATGTGTTAAGTTCATATATGCAGTAGGTCCCCCAATAGGTCCCCAAAAGAAACTGTTCTGAGAGCTTGTTCATAAGTCAAATTTGTTCATAAGTCCAACAAACATTGCCTAGATACTAGGATATTAACATATTTAGCTATACACAGTATAAAACTAACATGTTCAGTCATCTTGTCCTCGTTCTTTAGAATGGTGGCGATTCATGTTAAAAGAACGAGCAATGTCTGCCATCTTTTAACCTGGCTGAATTCGCTCAAATATTTTCACTTTTGTCCCCATCGTTGTTGATTGGCGCTTCCTAGCAGTACCAGCTTCATCACCGCTGCTTAAAGATATATAAAGAGCACCTAGGCCTAGGATGAAGGTTAATATGTCTTGTTTTCTAGAATTGATAGCATTTTGAGTTACTGGTGTCAATAAATGAAATGAATAGCCTTACATTACGTCCCCTTCAAGGGCTAACAATGTGACCTGGGCAGAATTTGAGTTTGACACTTCTGATCTACGAGGTGCCATCCCAGGGGAAAGAAAGAGAAAGTTAAAGGTAGCCAGTAAGAGAGAGATTAGCCAGTAGAGATTGAAAAAGCTCTTTGAGCTTAGATAAACTTGTTGGCAGGCGTATTGTCAACCACTCCACCATGACACTCTTCTCCTTTATAGTGCCATTGCCATGCAAATAAGCTTGTGTGTGTGTGAGATGTAGCTGAAAGAAGGAAGACACAGCTGCTCGATAGAGCCAGATACAAAACTGACCCTTTCCTCTACTGGGCACAATAAAATGGAGAATGCGTGTGTGTGTGTGTGTGTGTGTGTGTGTGTGTGTGTGTGTGTGTGTGTGTGTGTGTGTGTGTGTGTGTGTGTGTGTGTGTGTAGGATAGAATTCTCTCCCTCCTCTCCTTCCAAAGCAGACAGGAAGTCGAAAGCAGGGGGTTCCTCAGACAGTAGTGCATGGCCGATCGAACTAGACAGGCTGAACACACACCTTGTCATTCCCAACTGTGTGTGTGTGTTTTTTGTGAAAGTGTGCCTCAAGAGGTACCGCCCCCTCTCTTGTCATGCTAAACCAGTGTCACTCTCTGGAACTGTAAGGTCTCTTCTCATACATGCTCCAAATACTCTTAACACAAACACACACAATTTCCCCTTCTAACGTCCATGCTTCCTGAGTCACAAAGAGCTTGTGTACCTCTGAATGAGAGGAGCTACAGACTCACACTGTGTGGGATGACCAGCCGAGAGGCAGTGGCGCTTGACTAGGGAGCGTGAATGAAAAAGGAGAAGTGGGGAAAAGCTTGAGAAAAGGCCTGGAAAAATCCACTCAGCGATGTAGTTTAGGACAACAAAACATTTTCAACTGGGTCAGAAACAGGGATGGAAAAAAAAAAACCGTGAGTGATTGTACTTATATTCACATTATTATCAGCGTATTATGTTTGTAAGTGTGATTGCAGCGTATTTGTTATGGAAAACGAATCAACTTCAATTACACTTACCCTAATGATATAAGATGTTTTTCTTTGTCCAGGTGCTGCGTTTAATCAGCTGTTTAATGTTTTCATTATTTCTTAAAAACATCAAAACAATGTTTTTAAACAAATAAAGAAAATACAGAAGAACATAAGCATAAGTAAAATAAGTAAGCAGACAGAGGATTGAGGGTTCGATTCCAACATCAAATCCGTGTGTGCAAGTTTATATGTTTATATGTTCTTCCGGTACTTGGTGGGTTTCCTCCAGGTACTCCATCCATCCAGGATGGACCATGCCTCATGCCCTGAGTGCCCTGGGATGGGTTCAATGCTTCCTGTGACTCTGTACAGCATAAGTGTTATAGAGGATGAGTGAGAGGAAGGAAGGAATGAGGGAAGGAAGTGAGGAAGTATAAAAGTAAGCAAAATAAGGAAATAAAGTAAAGGAAGGAGGGAAGGAAATAAAGTAAATAATGAATTATTGGATGGTCTGCTGTGGCAACCCCTTGAAGAGAGAAGCCTGAGAAAAAAAAGTTTAAAAAAAATAAATAAATAACTGTCTTTCCTTCCTTCCTTAATAACTTATTTTAATTCATTACTTACATTATTTTCTTCCTTATATTGTTACTTATATTTTATTATGTATCTTTCCTTACTTACTTACTTTAATTTATTAACTCAATTAACTCTTAAACAAGTAAAGAAAGAAAGAAAGAAAGACAGGAGGAAAGATAGAAAAGATGGAATAAAGAAAGAACATCTGATTGGTAAATTTGTATATTTCTTGATGATGTTTTAATTTTATTTTTTTTCCCCGTGACTTTACCTGAAGTAGACTTTCCCCTCCGTACTTTTATGTTGAATTTATTCCACCCTGGGTCACTCAGTGAAGTGTCCTGATATCAGAAAATGAAAGATGTGGCCAAGATGAAGAACATCATTCTGCAAAGCCAGTCTCAGTGCCGCTATGTGGGATGATTTGAAATGGCTTATACAATATAACCCTTTACTACTATTTACAAATGCCAGGTTTGTAGTTTTTGCTCACGTAAAATAAATGTTTAAAAATAGTAGTTATTTTAAATATTTATTTTCTATTCATCCACATCAAAGGCTAACAATGATATGTATATAGTTACAGTTTCTCTATAGTTTGTTAGCAACAATCCCAAAATAAAGACAGTTTTCAATGGAAAAAACCTTTCATCAATCTCTTTAGATTTATTTTATGCCTATAATACAACTTTTTGAAATATTTGAAGTAGATGATGATGTCATTGATGATGATGATGATGATGATGATGATGATAATAACACATTAAGAACCATTGGCCCCTCATTCCTCAACGTGTGCCGTGCTTAAATGTTTATTCATGTTTGTTCTCTTGTGGTGAAATGCCAACACCCTTACATATGCTGCATATACTTATAAGAAGCATCCACAATAAGATCATTTGTATAATATGCACCATGTTGGAAATGCTCCAAGAGCTCCGAGTTCACAATTCATGTAAAGTGTTGATGTTTCTCACTACAGGCCATAGAAGTTTATTTAGCACTAAGTCTAATTAAAGTGTCATTTTGGCCATGCAGAGCCTCCTCCTAGTAAAACATTGATATTCTCTCTCTCTCTCTCTCTCTCTCTCTCTCTCTCTCTCTATATATATATATATATATATATATATATATATATATATATATATATATATATATATTCAACTCAGACAATATTATCATATTAGAGCTCAGGTAAGACTTTTTTTTGCAAAGATTGACACTTCCATAAGCTTGACCATGGATACAGGCATGTCAAACTTCATTTCACAGGTAGACAAGCAGAAGATTACAAAATAATTAATGTTAATAGGACATATGGCACGGTAAAATCCCTAGAGCCTTAGCGTCCCCTTTTTTTCACTACAGTTTCATCTCTGAAACCGTGATGTTTGCAGATGAAATATACAACAAGTGACCTCTGACCTCCAGTCTGGGGCTGAAGGTCGCCGGGCTCTTTTTACGCACACAGATGAGCCTCTCTTCCGTAAACGATAAGGCAAACGGCGATGGAAAGAAAAGACAGAGCAGAAGGGCCACGGAGTTAAAACAACAGCTGAGACGACAATTAATAGGCTGAAAGGCGTGTAACTGTCATCCGTTTCCCCTCCGCCGACACAGCCTCTTCCCTTTCTCTAATCACACTTCAGTTTATACTGCCGTATTTCTGGTGACTTGGGAAATATTATTACGGAATTATTTTTAATGTTAGATCTAGTTCAGATTCCTTAATAATAATAATAATAATAATAATAATAATAATAATAATAATAATAATAATAATAAATAATTAGTGTAAAAATGCTTTATGATTTTAATAACTCTACTGGTATCAGGCTTTGATCTGATATTATGTTAATTTTTATCACAGTCACGCTTTACTTGTTCTTCAATACCAACACCTAATACTATGTAATACCATTGAATGTTGTACGCTGTTACAGTAATGACACAAAAGTTCAGCAACCAGGATTTATTTTATGATCAAAGCAAAATGCAAAGTGTACTATATTACTAATACAGTGCTGTGCAAAAGTCCTAAGCTACCCCTTGTTTTTTCATACTGAATTAAATGATGTAAATTCATTTTTACAAAATTGAATAGGAACAAATGTTTTACTGCGACAGGCTGCAAAGTACCTAAAGATATCATTTAAAAACTGGTTGTTCATGTGACAATCTCAGCAGCGACCTCATTTCCCCTCTCGTCTGTTCCAACCTCTGAGCATTCAGCATCACCAGTACACTAATCACCGCCTGATCATCCGTCATCATCTGCGCCTGTTTCTCACTGGTTCATGCATGTTTTTAGTTTTTTTTATGTTTGAATGATTCATAGGTCACTGTATAGATAAAGAACAAATAAAGATTTTGTCAGAAACTGGTCAGGTACAGGGACTGGATTGAGGAAAAACAATAAAAGTCCTTCAGGGAGGATGGAGAACTGTTCCTCGAGACTGCATTAAGATACAAGAAAGTCTGGATCTTTGGAAGCAAAATATGAAGAGATGAGGTGTGGGAGTGTGTTGGGGGGGGGGGGGGGGGTCAAGACTTTTGCATAGTACTGTATATCAAGATATAAAGCTACAGCATCGCAAGATAAAACATGAACACACCAGAGTTCATAGCAAACACTGGCTACAAGGTAGATGTGAGAAAATACAAATAGTTACCTGGTATGTTGTTCTTGATGATCAGAACAACGAGGGATTTTGATATACAGAAGGACAAAAAAGTTAGATTTTCCTACAGCTATAGAAAAGCACAAAATCTGCTTTTCTAATTCAACCCTACTTCATGTTGCTTGTTAATGCATTAACATTATAAGAAACATGCACATGGTCACGTCACCATTTAAACAAACATAGAGCTAGATAAGGTTTAAGGTTATGTCCGTGATTGGTTAATGCTAAGTATATGTCGCGTAGTTCGGTCTCACTAACCGAATGAAATAACACATACTCTTGCTGTATATTTATCGAGATCACTCACTCGTCTCCAAAAAGCAGGCCTACCGCCGAAGAACTGAACAATAAGCTCCGATTTTAAGCTGATTAATGGAGACATTTCATTCCACAGAAGAGATAAACACACGCACATACACACATACACACACGCTCACAACTCCACACCCAACACCACTGAAACGGCTCTCCGGGTTCATGTGGTGGCCATCACAGAAGTTTGCAATTTCTCAGTTTGCCATCATGATATGAGTTACACAAACCTAAACAAAGACTGTGAATGGAGACATAAACATTGAAGAAACCGATTACAAACACATGCACGGCCGCCGTGGCTTTGGCATCGCGGCCTTGTTGCCTTTCTGCTTCAACTTAGCAGGCTGTAAATTCAGCCCTCATCTCGGACCGCTAGCTGGATTAGTGGCTAACTTTCGAAAAACACGGAGGCACATTATGCTGCTTAAATTGTCAAACACTTCTAGAAGAAACACACTCTCAGCCTAATTTCTTTTAAGCTCAGCCATAATTGCGGATATTATAGTGTTTAAGGATTATTCCGTACAATACAGTATCATGGTTAAAAAAAAAAAAAAAGCTTGACCTTGAATGATAGTTCTTGCACATTCCTGCGTGTGATGTTTTCCCTTAATGGTTATTCTTCAATACTGCTCATTATTCAGTGGCCTGACAGCTGGAATGCAGCTGGTCACATACCCCCATGTGTACACTCACACATACAGTACATGCACAAACACACAGGCAGCAGGATGGCAGACATGCCATTTACAACCTTTTTTTTTTTTCTTTCTCTTTTTGTTGTTAAAGGAAGTAGCATCAGGACGGAGGGACGGCATAGACGGGCGACATCCATCACAGAATCCATCATCATGTGCTCCTTCTAAAATTGCCCCTTGATCTCCTGCCATTTTTATCCTCTTCTCTAACACACACCAGATTAACGTTTCTCTAAATATGTAAGAGACGACAGCTGGGTTATCACTAGCCCGTGTTGGGAAAGCATTCCACCAGCAGATTTTTTATTATATATGTATAGTGCTGTTATTATATATATATATATATATATATATATATATATATAGACCCTGTCATGAAGCAGCTTTACACAAATCTGGATGTCGCTAATGAACAAGTCAGATGAGACTGAGGTGTGAAAAAAAAAAAGATGACCCAGACTGAAAAGTGTGTTTCGTGTGCGCAAATTGTGTGTACGAGTCCTGAGATGAGGATACAATTAACAAGAAGGTACAACTCGACAAACTAAAGCAAAAGTGGGAAGGACGAGTGTGTTCAAGTCAAACCGGGACTTTTAATTGTATGGAATAACAGAATACGTTTCTGAGAGTGAAACCTTCCTTTATATTTCTCTATATAATCCCCTGCTACACTAATGCACTTTTCCTAGAGTTTCATTAGTGCTTGGATACCATCAAGGTAGAAAGTCTGCCTGCCTGCCTGCCTGCCCGGCC
Source organism: Clarias fuscus (assembly GCA_030347435.1). Taxonomy (NCBI): domain Eukaryota; kingdom Metazoa; phylum Chordata; class Actinopteri; order Siluriformes; family Clariidae; genus Clarias; species Clarias fuscus. The sequence continues at coordinate 18,689,849 of CM059228.1, forward strand.
TCCAAGGAACCCCTGGAAATGGCTTGGAGCGACATCAGAACTGTTCGGGGGATGTGGGAACAACTCCCAGTCGAGTTCCTGTAACGTGCAAGTGGTGCACACAGACAGATGCGTCTCTTCCTCCAGTTATCCATCGATTTTCATCGAAGTTTCCTTTCCGAGGACGTATTACAGCGGCTAGCAGTCATCTCATCTGTACCGTGCCTTCCTGAGAAATTTCACCCGAATTCTCTCTTTGATTTGAACACCCCTCGTAAAAAATTCCTAAATGAGTCCGCTTGGTTTTTCTGGAGGTGGCATTTGTGTTCACAAATTGGTGCCACGATGATGTCAAGCTTTTAATCATGAGGTAGAAACGTGAAGGTGGGGAAGCAAAAGCACTAATCATTCATTCGTTAATTCACCTTCAGTAACAGCTTTATTGTGGTCAGGGTTGCAGGGGATCAGCTCCGTTAAAAGGAACAATACAAAGACATTCACACATGCTTTCACACCTAGGGGCAATTTTTAGCAAACATTTAGCAAATCTGCCTGCCAGTGAGTTTTTGGAATGTAGGAGGAACTCAAACACCAGGATGAAACCCATATATACACAACGTTCCTGCATTTATTTATATTTATTTATTTTAACTGACATAGTTCATTCAAATCGCACATGATGTGTCTCCATCTATAAAAAGGTACAGTATTACTCAACATAGTCTCAATCACAAGTGCGGCAATTTTCGAATCCTCTTTGAAAATCAACTTTGACGCTGTTGATGGTCTCCCGCTGCGTGATTTGTCTTCAGTGCTGGTTTCTTTAATCATCTTTCTCTATCGTCAATGGTGTCAATGGTGTCATCTCCGTAACATCCGAAAACACACATGTAGTGCAGCGAGAGGCCATTAACAGTGGCGAAGGAGATTACAGTATGTCGAGTTTCCTGAAAGCTGTGTATCTTTTTTAGAAACACATTCACATGAAATAACTAATACAAAAAAGTCAACTTATTCCCTAATGACACATTGCTACAAAACACCTCTGTCTTATTTAATAAAGGAATAAAAATCATATTTAGATGATTAAGTTACTGGTTATGTTTTTTAAACGATTGCTTTAGTATTCGCTGAAATAACACAGAATAAAAAATGAAATCAGCCTGAAAAAGTGAATGAAGCATTATGCAATTTGTTTCCTTTTTTTTCTTTCTTTTTTGTCAAGAAAAGAGCATTTGGGAGACAGGGAGGATTCGTTGGTGAAATTCAGTAACACTCGCATTTCCACAAACCTGTCCAAGCTCAGGCACTTTTATGCAGGTGGCCGAGTCTCGTAGTGTCCTCCCGAGGCTGTTCCGCATGGGGTGTGTGCCGGCGTGTCCTGTGACTCTACACTAACACTGGCCGTCCGTGAACAACTTCATTCAGCACTCATGATGAAACATGGCAAAAAAAAAAAAAAAAAAAACATTCTAAACAAACCAGTGCTTGGAAATAAATCCTCTTTATTGCTCACGTCATGGTGTCTAATCGTAAATGTGAGTCTCCCTGATTGGTTAACATGTGCAGCTCTTAAAATCCAGAGTATTTTCAGCACAACCCAGGCAACATGATGAGCGGAATTTTATTTCATTTTAACCAACTATACAAACATGACTGAGTAAAAAATTATAATAATTAATTAAGTGGGTCACAAAGACAAAGAAAGAGCACAAATAAATAGAAAGTACATATGTTGACACATGTTTGTTTTTGTTTGTTTCTATGACTAATAATAATAATATAAATAATAATAATAATAATAATAATAATAATAATAATAATAATAATACACATTTTATATTTCATGAGTTCCAATTTTTTTCAAGCTGGCTCCTATATATATATCACACACACACACACATACACATACACATACACACACATTATATATATATATATATATATATATATATATATATATATATATATATATATTGCATGATTCAAAACATTTAGAAAAGACATGTGTATTAATTAGAATATGAAATAAATAGACATCAAACCTCACTTAACAAAACTAAACTGCTCCCTTTTAGCGGCTCCCTTTCTTTCTTGCGGCCGGTCTTGCTAACAAGAAAGAAAGAATTTTCTTCTATTCCAAAGAAGAAAATTCTTATGATGGAGCCTCTTATGCCCAAGTACTACTGTAATGATAACTTTGGGGTCCACGTGACATAACTAAAAACCCAAATGCACATCGATGTCTGAAGCCTCCCTCATCCCCACCCCCTCCCCCCCCCCCCCACCCACACACCATCAGGAGCCATTTCGCTTAAGTTTTAAGGTTATTATCAGTGCAATATTCATAACTATCAGTGTGTGAGGAAAAAAAAACCATCCCAGATTAACCCATTCAAATGCTCACAGATTCATTTCATTCATTCATGATTTTTTTTCCTAGTTAGACAGAAAGACACTTTTAAAAAAAAGAAAAAAAAAAACCCATGCCATTTTAACATAGCTTTTCTTGTCCATCATACACAAACACACATTCAAAACACAAAGAAAGTGATAAGAGTTGCTGTGTTTGGGCTAGCAAAGCAGATCCAGATGGAGGCGGCCTCGGCTGTGTTCCCCCACTGCCTGCTTTTCGGCTCCGGGGGTTTACGGCGCGTGTATAATTTTAAACTCAATGGCTGCATGCGGAGCTACAAATTAAATAAAGCAGCAAGCTGGAGACCATTATCATCTCTCCCATTTCGCTAACATCTTTGAAGCATTTAAAATGACAAAATAAATACGGGCGCTGAAACGCATATGCCTAAGCAGCATTTGTTCTGTGGCATCGGTTAGAGAAATGAAAAGAGTGCACAGTAAACACAGATTTGTTTTCTTTCCTTTGCCATTCCTCTCTTTCTGGTTGTCGTCTTCTTTTTTTTTTTTTTTTTGTCAGCTGCAACGAATGAACATTTGTTGGGTCGAGGATGTAATTAATGCTCATTCCGCTTATTTTATTTTGATCACAAGACTAAAAAGGAGGAAAAAGAGCACTGACAGGTCAGATACAGGGCTAGGGTTAAACCGAAGAAGTAAATGAGCCCCACTTATAAACAGCTAGGATTGAGAAGAGATAATAGGTAGATATGAAAAGCAATAAAGTTCAATATCAAAACAGGTATGTTTTTTAAAAAATCATAAAATAAAAGCCTTACTGGCTTTAGGTACAGAGTACATTGTTTTTAAAGTAGCCTTAACCACAGGAATCTACTCTGCACTTTCATCTACACGTTATTATGTCTATGTGGAAAAACTTTCCTTCATGTGTACATTAATGTATAGGGTTAAATACAGGATGTGGCTGCGCTTTCTGAAGTTCTATATCAGCCAGTTACAATAACAATCAATTACAGTTATTATACTGTAATACTTCTTTATTATTCATCTATTACACATGATCACAGTGACGCCCGTGACTGAAGTTTTAAACCATTTCACCCTAAAGAAATGACTATAATGACTAATACACTTTCCAGAAAGTGCCTGAGCCTAGATTTGAACCATTTCCTTATTTATTTATTTATTTATTTTCCCCCCCACGATTTTCTTCCTAATTTAGTCGCGTCCAATTCCTCCCCGTCACTAGGGGGCTCCACATTAAGGCTACTACTACCACTCAGCCGGAATGGTTGAAGACTATCACATGTTTACTCCGAATCATGTGACGCCAGCCGACCGCATCTTTTCGAACTGCTCGCTCACGCACCGTTGGGGGCGGAGTAACACACTCGGAGGCCAGCGCTATCCGCTCCTTAAGCTTGTGCGAGCTCACAGACGCCCCTGATTGGCTGTAGAGCCGTGATTAATGTGGGAGCACTAAGTACCTCTCATCCCCTCTGAGAGAGCTCGGCCAATCAGCTCTCTCTAGACCTCCGGCTGCGAGAGGTTACAGCATCACCCGGGAATCGAACTCGCGATCTCCAGATGATAGGGCGAGCACTTTACCGCTGCGCCACTCGGAGGCGTTTATTTATTTTTAAACCAAGTTGATTTCTGTGCTTCTTGCTTTGTAAGTTAAAAAGACACAGCATTAATAACATTAGGGACATCAAAATTCACATCATCACTTGTGATGAAATTTCAGCACTTCAGGCACATGAGACTCTTAGCCACAGTAATTAATTGCATTTGAACGGTGCAAAGATTTTTAAAAAGGCCGTGAGTGACGATCCCGGCCGAGGTGGCTCGGATATCACTGCAGTGAATCACTTCCCGTGAATATTCGGTGAGTGGAACGCCTGATCCTGGATAAGTCAAGACAATCACCAATTGTCTTTTGGAACTGTACTGGGCTTACTCATATGGGTTTTGGTTCCACCTCGAGTGCAGCACCACTGCAAATAATGAATGAATTGATTTATTCTTTCCTGTGGGTGTGGTCTCATCCAGAATGACTCCGCCCCATCTGCTTATTAAATGGTTTGATGACAAGCAAAGTGATGTACATTAAATCTTATGATATGGCAGAGTTACCTTCACATTGACCAGATCTCGGCCAGGTTTCAGCACCGCATGGTTTGTCGTACTTTCTAACAAACTTTATGTTTTTATTTTTTATTTTTTGTCTTTTCTTTTAATTTTAGTTACCTGTCTCTATGACTCCTATTGCATATAAGCAACTTAAGTTTAAAGTTTTTTTTTTTTTTTTACCTTTTGCTTCTGTTATTCAGCAGGTTAAATAAGGAGTATGTTGTTAAGTTTCCTGTGTGTGTGTGTCTGTTAGTGTGTGAAAGGTGTGAAACAGAGAAATGGAAAGAACCAACACTAATACCCCAAAGTCGAGTGTATGGCAGTGTGATTTATGGAGACCGTTATTAACCGAGCGGTACGACAATGAGTAAAAATAACACACGTAATTAAATGTGTCTACACTGAGCTCAGTCTCTTCCAGAAGAGATAAAAAGAAGCAAAAAAAAATCTCTCTCTTTTTCTCCTGGGTGTTTTAGAATTTTTTTTTTTTTTTTTTTTTTTTTTTGTAGTCTAGTAATAAAAAAAGTATGGAAGATCGAAAGAACCATGACATTCCCCCCCCCCCCCCCCCCTACAATTTTCAAGTCAATGAAACGTCCTTGGACAAAAAGTGGACACTTAATGAACCCTCCTGCGGACACATCCTTTAAAAGGTACATTAACCGACCGTTAAATCTGCATCAAATATACGGTTCCTTAGAGAGTCTATTTCTAATCATATTTCACTAAAACACTTTCATACAAGTTCCTCTACAGGGATCAGATTGTTATTCTTCACATCATACATCTGTACCGGTTCTTCGCGCTTCAGTAATAAGAGATCATTAGGGGTTTAGACACTTGACTGGCAGCTCTGACACTATTTATGTGGTGCAGAAAGGAGAGAGAAGTCGGAAAATGGAAGACATTTAGTCACGGACATTAAAGGGAAAAGAAATTCTGGCGTATTTTGTGACTGCTGCTTATTAAAAAGTGAGGAATAGTCCTGATTCGGGCTCGGCAAGTTCGTTTAAAGCATGGAGGATAAATCTGGATCGGGTCGTGTGATGCAGTGAGAGACATTTCTCAGAGTGAGATGGACTTATGATGATTGATGTTAGGGTTAGGAATCAGGACAGGGTTAATATGGAATATGTTCCTTCCTCAAGGCTTATAGGAACACTCATGCATCTGCACATTCATCTGATTATTCAATTAGCCAATCATGAAATGGCAGCACAATACATTAAATCATAGAGATACGGTAGAGGTGTGAAAAATGCTGGAGAATAGAGTGATTTCAGAGACACTGACTCTGGCCTGGATGCTGGTGCCTGGGCTGGTTGGAACGATTTCTGGATAACTTCTGGTATCCTGGGATTCACAAACACTACAGTCTCTTTCAGTAGAATGGAGTGAAAAACTAAAAACATCCAGCCAGCAGAAGTTCTGCAGGTTGTTATGCAAGAGGTTACAGAAGGTTATTAGGAAGGTCATAATAAACGTAGTAATCACTCTTTACAACCATGGTGAACAAAAAACATCTTGGAATGTGCAAAAGATTTCAACCAAGTCTGACGCGAGTGTGCGTGCGCACTGACATGTGGACAGTTAAAGACCAAAAAAAACAATTTATCTATCTATGATGTGTGTTCAAGTCAAACTGGGACTTTTGATTGTGCAGAATAACAGAACACAGTTACGAGAGTAAAAAACTCCCTTTATTTCTCTATATAATATTCTGCTACACTAATGTACTTATCCCAGTGTGTCACTAGTGCTTGGACACCATCAAGATAGAAAGTTTTCTCAGCCATGATCGACCTGCCTGCCTCACCTCTGAAACGCACAATTTAAAAGTTTTATAGCATAGGAGTTTCAAAACATCAATTAGTTTTATGTTGTTCATGAGAAATTTGATTACAAGTTCCGGTTTGACTTTATATCTATCTATATATGGAATCATACTGTAAAAAAAAAAAAAAAAATTCAAACTCAGAAATTATTTTGACGTCATTATAAAAAAAACAATGCAATAAAAATATTCTCTATACAACAGTCTGTAATAGTTTTTGTTCTTTTTTGCAATCGAACTGTTTGCATCTTGCGTTAGAGTATAGGGTGAAATTAAAGCCTACATCATTCCAAACACTCTTCGTTAATTAACAGCTGAGTTGACAAAATGCTAAACTTACATATTTATGAATACTATTATGAATACTTATTCATGCATGACTCATAAAACTACCATTCATATATGCCACTTCTAAATTACGCTTCATTATTTCCTCTCTAATGATTAGTGCCTGCATTATGCACGTATTCATCATTATCGAAGCGTTAATACTAATATTAATGTATGATTTTTATTAGTTCTTAGTTGTGGACCATACACACTCAAAAAAATATATAATCTTGACTTGTATATGGAGATCTTATATAATAATGATGAGTCTATTTTGCTAAAATTAATTAAGTTTGTAATGTACAAATAAAACTATATTTCATTAGAATGTTAGATATTAGATATCATATATATTAAAATATCTATATTTTGTAAAGGAAAGTGTTGGGTAAGAAATTGGGAGACAGAAATCAAATAAATGTGTATGTATATGTACAGTATATTTTCATTACTAGAAAATGTATTGATTGTTTAATTGAATCAACATTCCAGTGCTTCATTTTTTTTATACTAATGTGGACATCAGTAAACATTTCGCTCTCGTCCCTTAGAGACGTGAAAGACTTTTGAACTTTCTAAGACCTTATCTAACTATTTCTGCCTGAAAACTGAGGATGTGAAATGTCAGAGAGGGCAAGATGGAAAACCTTAATGCTGCAGGACTGATGCAACCTCCTTCACTCTCACTCGCAATTTAATGGAGCTTGTAACAGGCCTAAATATATACACTTCAGTAGCACACTTACTCACACTTTCCCCAGCCAGACGTTGTCTCCAGGGAATCTGTGTATGTGTGTGCGTGCGTGTGTGTGTAGTGGCACCTCTCAAGATGAAAACATTGTTCACTTTAATCATAGAACGTTTGAGCTAAATTGTCAGTTGAAGTTGAGACGGGGGGGGGGGGGGGGGGGGGAGTTGGGGGGGAGGGGGGGGTGTAAACTAAGGACGAAGAAGTAGTGGAGTAATGAAGAGAACTGAAGTTTCAGCCTGAGCGAAAACCTCTAGCGGCAACCCAAACACTTACCTTTGGCACGGAGAAGAATTCATCCAGCTTAAAAAATGATTCCCTGCCCACATGAGGCATTACACCGCTGTCAGAGTCAGTCAGCGAGAGAGGAGAGAGGGATTACAGTGCAGAGGAGTGCTGAGGGGAGAGGAAGCACAGCGAGTTGTTGCTTAGACAAGAGTTGGAACGAGGCACGATAAAGCGATCTGGAAATGGCCGCGTCTGGTGCCAGTGCATTAAGGAACTGTCAGAGTGCTTTAGAGTTCCGAGACGTGCGGCTACTGTGGATAATATATATACACGGGAACGTTATACACCCGCAAATGCATGCACATATGTCTCTCTCGCACGGTAAAGCGCACACACACACTCACTCTCCTTTACCTCATGTGTCACATGTGCCACACCCATGTTTGTGCAAACTCAATCAAATGATTTTTGAGAAGCAATAAATCAGCCGGTGTTTTACTTGGCTGGGAATCAGTCTCTTTCTCTTCACACAACTACACACACACACACACACACACACACACAGAGCTCTTGCATCTGCTTTCTATCACTGCAGCTGTATTATTAGTATTATTAAAGTTTATTTATCAAATATCACTGACCAAAAATAAATAAATAAATAAATAAATAAATAAATAACCGGAAAACAACAAGTTAACAACTGATCTGGAAACAGCAGGACTCTAGCAGCATTGTTACACCCTCGCCCTGAGCATGAGGTAAACTGATCTGGAATCAGCAGGGATCTGGCTTTGACCAGCACCGGTTGAGAGGTGAAAACGCTGGTCATGAGAAGAAAACAAAATGAAAAAAGCAACTAAGCCCAAGGATACAATGTTCGGGAAGATTAAGCGTGGAAAGAACAAGCTGTTTTGTGCATCATTCTCTGGTTACAACTCAAGCGAGAAAGAAATCCCGGTGAAACAGATCCTGTGCGTTTAAGAGAAAGGAATTCAGAACCAGGCTTTACCTTTTATTTCATGCCTACAATGGATTTTATTTAACTTATACAGACTTCCTGGTAGTGTATAACAACTTGTGGTAGTTACAATTTATTAGATTTATTACACAGCAATAATACTTTATTATTCATTTACGACGCTCATGCTCACAGTCATGCTTCATTCTCAAGTTGCAACCAGCATGACCTGTACCATGCTAAAAAAAAAAAAAAGTGGTAAAACTAAACTAAGCACTAAGCACCCCATGGTCTTGTCTTAATAGTCTAGAGCAACGCACTAAGCACAAAAAACAACACGCAGTCCACTTTTAGAGAGAAGTATTGCTTACAGAGGGAGCCCTGTTAGTGCAGCTACAACAACATGACGGCTTGAGGCTTTTACTGGCCCTCGACGGCCTATGAAACATATATTCCAGTGACAGCTCGACTGAGGAGGAGTGAGGGGCCGTCGAGAGGAGGAGACAAGGGGGTGCGGCTGATGTGTGGCACCCTGACTGCGTCACCTGACTTAACACCAGGACCAGTGTATTAATTAAAAGCATAAAAGTGTGTATAAGAGATGGCTGAAAAATCAGTTCAGTTACGTATCATCTTGTTTGTGTCATCAAGCTGGCCCCAAAATCTTTTATTATTATTATTATTATTATTATTATTATTATTATTATTTATAATCTTTTATTATATATATATATATATATATATATATATATATATATATATATATATATATATATATATATATATATATATATATATTATTCCTATATTCCTCAACATACAAATTTTATCTGTTCCGGAGGCGAGCTCTTAAAGCAAAATTTCATATTGCAAAGCATATTTTCCCATAGGAAATAATGTAACTGCAGATGATCCGTTCCAGCCACCCCAAAATATTACAATATTACCAATTTCCAACACTATAGTTATATTTTTGCATTTATAGACTATCAAAACATTGATAAAATATTAAATAAATGTACATTAAACCTCACTTAACCTTAATTTATGATTCCTCTTGGCCCCGGCTGCTTTAAAAACAAACCTAATAGTGGTTTATAAAGCTGCTGATCATTTCATATATGCCATTGTATAATGACAGAATAATACCATTTTATCATCATGTGGCGCGGCACCACATCCCCCCGCACTGCCACCACCCTCCCACACCATTTACAGTACTTGAGACGATACATCTATTCACTTACTGTACACATGAAAATCTCTTCCATAGTTATAAATAGTCATATTTCTGGTATGGTGAGTGTTGTTTACTTTCAGGCTACTGGACGTGCATAATAATAATAATTATTATTATTATTGTAATAACATTGTTTCAGGTGGTTTCTGGAGATTCCCATTGCTAGGGTTTTGGTGTATTACTGAAAATAAATAGCCTACTCAAATTGCGCTGTTGTTTACAGGTCATTCCTGTAACATTAACAAACAAACAAACAAACAAAAGCAAAATACTCTGATGCTATATTGGGAACACAAACCTAAATTATGCAGCTGTCCTGTTTCGGTAAACTTCTGCCCATATTGCCTCAGATTCCCTGTTCTTGGCTGAAGCGGGACCAGATGTGATCTCCAGCTGTTATAGAACATCCAAATCAAATTGCATGATGCGTTCCACCTTCTAAGATGCTTTTCTGCTTACCACTAGTGTAATGAATGGTTACTAGAGTTACCATAGCCATCCTGTGAGTTCTACCCAGTCAGGCTATTCTGCTCCAATTTCTATCATCAAGGTATTTCCTCTTGCAGAACCATTTCTCCCTGGATGTTTTTTCGTTTGTTTTATTTTAAACCATTCTGTAAGTTTAATGTCCATAGACTGGGGGTTTCCGAAATACTCAAACCAGACTGTCTGACTCCAACAAACTCAGGTCGGTCAAAGTTTAATGTTAGGGGAAGAAAAATGTTGACTGAGATATGTTCATTAATTTTTAATAATTCACTGTAAAGCTTGCTCTTCTTTGATTCAATATCAAAAAGTGCATACATGTAAAGTCATATACTGTATATACCTACACACACTAAACAGCAATGAATGAGTGGTGTTCCACAAAGTCCGCTTTAAACGCTCACAGTGGCTCATAACTGTTCACAAGGAAAGAAAAACACCACGTCTAGTCCAGGCGCTGCTCCCCCTAGAGGGCAAGCAATGAGTAAGCGAAACGAAGCGTGTCCTTCATTAACGAGAAGCTCACATTTTACCGGCAGAGGGATACTTTTAAAAGTGTAGCGAGGAGGAAGGGCGGGGGGTGTGTGTCTATGAAACCCCATGCAGAATGCCTCTCTGTTTGGCTTCCAGAGTCATTAGCCAGGCTATCACCTGACACACACACACATGCAGGTAAAACAGCTCTAGACGTCGATTTCATCACGGCCGCTGGAAAAACACACCGCAGAAACTGGAAACCGCATTTCCAAAACGTACCGCTTTTGCCGCCTGTTGTTTTTGGACAAGGACCTAATGTGGAGTTCCTGCGCTGGAGTTAGCGGCCCGTGCCAGAGCTTTTAAGGAGCAGTAACTGATACGTGGCCCGGCCAGCCGTGGCTCAAAAAGCAGAGTTATTAAAATTTCAGCGGATCCCGCAGGAATGTTTTACATGTTTACTAGGTGTACGTCAAAGTGAGGGACAACACTGTTGAATTATGGGCTGTATTGGATGCGAGGGAATTCGGCGCAAGCGGTGCGGGAGAGGGTGGTTCTGAATGAATAAGCAAAATCATGGCTGGCGAGTCGACTCGAGCCTGTAAATATATCGAACCCCCCACTCGATTCCGTCCAGACGATCAGAAACAGAATTAAAAATAACGGCGCACCCCGGAGCAGTACAGTCTTAAACACAGGCGCTAGTTTTTCCAAAGCTGTTAAGCAGCATTACAAATATAGGAATTCTTGATGGGATTGCAGGCAGTAGGCAGACATAAATAATCCAAGCGCAGAGTCCGAGGTCTGGATGAGTTCATTAAAGACTCGGCATCTTTGTCGCGTGTGGCTTCCTGTCTTTAACGAGTCTATCATGAGGTTCATGCGAGATCGGCAGATAAACAAGCATCGCTAATCTCTCCGGTCGGGACGCTTGGATAGCAGGCGACAGGATATAGTTGGCGGCAGCTGTTCATTAAAAGGAACGCGCAAATCGGATCTAAGTATGGCAACGGCAACAACTGCTAGCTGTTGACAAGCGCTTTGTAACGAGCGTTTGCGGTCCTTGGGAGGAATCGCAAGTCTGGATGCATTAATGGGAGAAAAAGCGCTCCAATTAGGGATGCCGACCACATTGGCCTCAGCCATTTCAAAAGCGCTTAAAATGTGTAATAAATGATCAAATGAGACAACTCCTTTTAAGCTCACAGTAGGGTTTTCATTCCTCAGTGGCAGATTGGTTCTAATAACAGAGCAGAGCTTTGATTCGACGCTCTGTTGCCCCATACACCCCTCACACACAAAACATTTCGCTGCTCTCCATGGATAATCAGCGGTGACTGGCATACCGCAGGCATCCGTATCCCTTTTTCTGTCTCTCTCTGTTTTTTTCCTCTCTGTTTGGGTCACAGAATGTAGAAAGCTACTGAAAGAGACTGCAAGGGGACACTTCCAGTATCTAGAGGGCCAATCAGGTCCATATCAAGTACAGATGTCCATCGAATATCGCTTGGAGTTTTAAAACTTCAAAGGATTTTTTTTTTTTTTTTTTTTTTTTTTACATTTTATTCAGTTCCTCCCAGAAGCCACTTCCTTTGAAGCATTCTCGGTTCTGTCATGATCCTTTTTCACATTTGATTTTAACGTTTAAGTTTAAAAGATCATAAATAATCATAAAGGGAATTAACGAAAGATGGCGGATCAGTCCAGACATAAGGCTACAGTACGTACCCGAGTTCAGGCCAACGATGGCAGTCACACTGGGGACAACATGTGTTTCTGCTTTCGGAGCTCTGGCCCGAGAAACGGGGGCCCGTCCCAGACGACTGCTGCGTATCGCTTTACACAGATCGCCAGAGACATCTGTTTGTAAAATGAAATAAATCCACGGCAGTTTCACGTGTTTGTTGGGATTAAATCAGATCGTGATTAATAGGAGCATTAGGACCACGCAGCCCAGCGGTTTTGGGGTTACGACTACGGCCTGGTCAATTCGCCAAGAAGAAGGAGGGCCTGAGCTCAGGAGTACAGTTTTGTTAAAAATATGGTCATGTAATTGCAAATTTATAACACACAAACAGACGGTGAACTCATGCAAAATTCATTAGGTATCAAAAAAAAAAAAAGAAGCAGATTTTGTTCACTGTCCTACATGCAAATGTGCATGGAAATTTACAAGCTCTAATCCCGCCCCTTACCTTAACATTCACAACTTTCAGTGAATGTGTACGAGATCATGTTCACGAGACGTCCCTTTGAATTCTTCTTAACAGTCATCGACGGAGACAATCTGAAGAACAGAAATATGCTTATGATTTTTTATTATGCAGGAATTCTTTGGTTACTGAAAATCCCATCCCACCCACACGATAACAAACTGCAGGGGCAGAAGAGTGCACCTAGCATCAGATCGCTCCGGCCCGGCTGCTTTTGGAGGAATGATTTTGCATGGTTTTTACTTCAACCATTCATGAGACTGTACAGATCTGCACTTTAGTCCATTGTTTTATCCTTGAACTTATTGTGCAGTTATGCATTATCTGCATTATACACATTATAGCAACTGTCTAATCTGTGAATAATAATCTGTAAAAATAAATATTAAACTGTAAAGAACTGTAATGCCATTGCATTATATACATTAAATATAGTTAAATATATTATTATTTCTATGCTATGCATGCACTTTTATAGTGTCAAGATTCATTCTTTTTAGAATTGTAACATTTGAATTCTTTAGTTTATTTCTCATGTCTATGAATATTAATGGAAACATGGTGCGGGGGGGGGGGGGGGGGGTGGAGACATGGGACACTCACTGAAAAAAGTAAATCTGGCCTTTAGATGGGAGACTGAAACCTACCTAAAACAAAACAAACACATTTTCCATGGTTTGTACATGAAGACGATGACCCTGGATTAAAAAGAACACGATGAATTCAAGACAACTTTGTATGTAAAATGAATAGAGTTTATATCCAAACTTCTAACAGCAGGCTGGTGAGAGTAGAAAACAGAAAGGAAGAAAGTAAACACATAGTTATGCAGCCCCCCTACATTCCTGCTCTGCTATTCTGTTTTCCCCATCACAAACACTAATGCACTCAGTCCAACACCAAGTCCAACAGGCCAGCATGCGAAGCACAAGTCCAAACTCCTCCAGCTGTCTCCGCAGTCTCCTGTTTACCAGCGATCTCTCGTGTCATGCCACGACAGCCTGTGTTTGTCGTCGGAAAGCTACACCTCTCATCTGAGACCTCTGCAGACCCGAAGCCGGGGCCAAACAGCTTTACCCCGACAGCGAGAGGGCTGGTTGGGATCATGGAGCTGGCTGTTGTCTGATGCCAGTGGATGACATTTATCATTCCCCAGCACTGGGCATGTTTCAGGTTTCAGGCCATGGCTGAAGAATAAGATGTAGCATCGTGGAGAAATTAAGAGCACATTGACTTGTACATGTGAAACAAGATCATTCTGGTACCATTATTATAGAGCAAGGAGCTGATTTTAATGATTATGTGGCCTGGTGTGATTCATGAAAAATAAATTCATCATGAGCTATCACTAAGGAGACATGGAAGCTTGGCAAAATACAGGCTTAACCTCGGCCATGTTGAGAGTTATATTCGAACAAAACTGCTCATCCTTCCTGTCAGGAACGGGTTGGAAATTTATGTAAAGATATGCAGAAATGGCAAGGTCTTTTTATTCGCTTTGACATTTCACTCTTGGTGCACTTCCAAGGAGAGGCTGCCAAGAAGTCCATGCTAAGAATTTGTCATAAGACACACTTCATAAATGTATTATTTTCAACATGATTTGCACATGGGAAATTAAAAAAGGTGAGAAAATTGTTTCATTTCACACACATGATATTTGGAGAAATTCTACAATCCCAAATTTAATATTCAGATATTGATTGAGCTCCCATGGAATGCGCCGGACAAACACGTCTGATCCATGGAGGCCCCACCCTGCAACCCACAGCACCCAAAATATCTGCCGGATCACTCCGAGAGGTCTTGTGAAGTCATGCCAAGGGACCAGAGCTGACATGGAACAAGGGGCACCTATGCAATATTGCGCATAATGTTTTTCGTTTGAATGTTATAGCTGATCTGTGCGTGTGTACGCTATATGGACAAAAGTATTTGGCCAAACCTGTTAATTAATGTTAATTCAGGTTGAAGGGCAATCTTAATGCTTCAACAAACCAAGACATCTTGGACAATGCTATGCCTTCCAACTTTGTGCCAACAGTTTGGGGAAGGTCCTTTTCTATTCCAACATGATCGTGCCCTCGGGCACAAAGCAAGCACTATCAAGACATGGTTTGATGAAGAACTTGACTGGCCCAAACACAGAGCCCTGACCTCTACCCCATCGAGCACCATTGGGATGAACTGGAACGGAGATTGTGAGCCAGGCCTTCTCGTCCAACATCAGTACCTGACTTCACAAATGCTCTACACAATGAAAGGGCACGAATTCCCACAGAAACATTATGAAATCTTGTGGACAGCCTTGCAAGAAAAGTGGAAGCTGTTATAGCTGCAAAAGGGGGACCGACTCCATATTGAAGTCTATGAATTAGGATACAATGTTATTGCATTGTATCCTAAACGCTTTTGTCCATATAGTGTATGTGATGTGTGAGTTATCATAACAATGTGAATTCAGGAGATAAGGGATGTTTTGATTGTATTTTGATCAATAATTTCTAATAAAAAATATGCGAATGCTAGAATTAGCCTTTGAATCTGCATTCGACCATATTTATGATTATTTTCTCAATATTCTAGACACGACTTCATTTTAAACTTGAAACTTATAAGGTTCAATAAGGTAAAGTAAACTTTGTGTTTTTTCTTTTGAGGATATATATATATATATATATATTTATTTTATTTATTTTTATTTTTTTTAATGATATTTTTGGATTTATACCTTAATGAGAAAGAATTGAAGAAAGGCTATCCCTTGATAAGTGCTATCATGTAAGCAATAATGAGGAACTGCAGATATTTCAAAACAAATTGCTCTGGTATAAGAGTAATAAATCATTTCAGAATGAAGTGATGATATTGGAAAATAATCTAATTTGGGATAGGAATAGGAACTCCTCTTTGAAATTCGCTGTATCCCATCATATTGCGACTGGTTATTTTATTGTAACAGTAAAAATCAATGCTTTATTTACTCACTGCGCATGAAAGAAAGGTCAAAAGTCTATTTTTTTTTTATTCTGAGGCAGGAATCAAACCCAGAACCTGTAAGTGCAAAGTGACACTAAGCCACCATGCCGCCTCTTGCCTCATAATAAAGTGAGAAAATGTAAATGAATGAATGCACATTCTTTTTAAAATCTGAAATAAATGCAACAAACAGGATACACGTATTTCATGCACGAAAATATACTGAACACCACAAAATTATCATTTAAAAAAATGCCTTAAAACTAGCCAGTCAATTATTCGCTGGCTGACAGAATGCAGGATTAATATAAGGAGTCGGAGTCCTGGCCCGATAAGCCCATTCAGGATCCTTTCTCATCTGATAACACGATTATCCTCAATTAGATTTGCTTTACCCGTTCACAAACAGCTTGCACAGATTATATTTGCCTTTTAAAGTCGAAATGCCAAAAACGCTTCGATTGCTTCATTAAATAAAGGCCCGTGTTTCTCATGCTAAGTCAAAACATGCTCACCTGCTCACGCCGTGTTTAGACGCGCGATAAGATCATGACTTTCCAAGCAAATAGATGAAGAGTGTTAGATTATCTACGCCAAATATGATCTCCGCGATATCTAAAGCCTTAATAATAGTGAAGCAAGTTGAACAAATAAACTGCCGAGCAGGGAAGAGAAACATCGCGCGCACACTGCTACACAAACGTTCCACTTACGGGAAGATTTCAGTGTGTTAATTATGCTTAATCATCTGTGAAGTGCATTATTCATTATCTGGCTGCTGATGTAGGGACGCACAGCACGGAAGAGCTCGTGCTGGATTAAAACCAGCTGCCTTTGAGAAATACTCAACACTGTTAAAAGGTTGTAGAACAGCATTACGAAATGACTAAATGATATTAATTTCACTTATTTGCATCACACGAGTTGCTGTTTTTTTTTTTGGTTGTTGTTTTTAAAGACTGTTCAAGTCTCCTAACACATTTCAGCACGATGCCTGACTACCCCAATCATTTCAAAGTTTCTACAGTACACATGACCCTGAGGCCATCTAAAGATAATCTGACCAATCCTGTCTGCTCCTGAAGGAATTCCACCGATCCAATCCTGTCTGCTCCCTGAAGAAATCTAGCCAGTCCCTCGTTCTTCTGAAGATGACTCGGCCAATCATACATGCTCCTGAAGGAAATCTAAACAATCTGCTCTACTCCTAAAATAATTAAACCAATCCCACCTGCATGATAAGGAACTCTGAGAAATACTGCTTGCTCCTAAAAGAAATTCTGACCGATTCCTGCCTGACCCCTAAGGAATTCTGACCATTTCTGACCAATCATGTCTTCTGGATAGAGAATTCTGACAAATGATATCTGAATCTCAAGGAATTCTGACCAATCCTGCCTGCTTTTTAAGGAATTCCGACAATTCTTTGGGGCAGTAGTGACTCAATCGGTTAAGGCTGCGGGTTATTGGGCTACTAATTGGATGGTCAGGGGTTCTAGCCCCAGCACCACCAGGCGTCCACTATTGAACAAGGCCCTTAAGCCTATCTGCTCCTGGGGTGATTTATTCTGGCTGACCCTGTACTCTGACCAAAGGGTTCTAACTGGGATATGCGTGGTGACTGTGGATCAGTGTGTTAGAGCTCTGAGTTACTGATGGGAAGGCCGCGGTTCAAGCCCCTGCTCTGTCAGGTTGCAGTTTTCGCCTCTTGAGCAGGGCCCTTAACTCTGTCTGCTCCAAGCTGGGATATGCGGAGAATAAAGAATTTCACTGTGCAGTAATGGATATGACTGCCATAAAGAATTTTGTTAAATCCCACCTGCTCCTAAAGGAATTCTGACTAGTCTTATGTTCTGGCTAAGGAATTCCGACGATCCTGCCTGCTCCTGAAGAAATTCAAACCAATGCTATCTGATTTATAAGTAATTCTGACCAATTCCACCGTCATCTTAAGGAATTCTGACCAATCATGTCTGCTGTGTGAGGAATTCCGACCAATGATGTCAGCTCCTGAAGGAATTCTGATCAACCCCGCGTGCTCATGATGGAATTCTGACCAACCTGTCAGGTACTGTATTCCAACCGGTGCCATCTTCAGAATGGAATTCTGACCTCTTCCCACAGTTTTAACTAAATTACAAAATACTATATGGTAAACGTATTAAATTCTCAGTATAAGTATTAGTATGACTAATTTAGCCTTGCGTATGTAACGTCAACACCGTCTAGGGAACAGGCAAACATTTATAAGGAATGGCTAACACAAGCCGAACCATTATCTTAAATGCGCGGCATAAAAAAACGTAACCTTGGAGGATTTTATTTTGAGAACATATACTTAGTGGAAGCCTACATGCATTGTTGTTGATGCTGACTGCAATTTTTAAAGGTTAAGCTCTGCATTTAACGCAGCAAATATGCACATAGAAAACATTTTTAATGGGCTTTGTGGTGCGAGGTATCTTTTTGTTTTCGGGTTCATCATCCGTCAATTAACTTTCGAGCGTGAGGATAAGGGGTACACTGTACGCCCGGGGTTAATTTGGGGTTAATCCGGGCAGTAAGAGTAGCAGGTGTCGGCCGCGTTCAGATGTCGGAGAATAAGGATTCCCGTGGGAGTCACACACACAGTGCAGAAGACGGGAAATGAGAGGACAGATAAAGGGATGGTGTGAGCCAAAAGAAAGAAGGGAGGAACAGCCTGAAGTGTGGAGGTGACCAAGAGCTTTGTAGTGCAGCAGCACTCCTGAATCCTTATCTTCAGGTGTCAGAGATATATTTATACATCCATATTTATGAAAAGAGGAGAGAGAGAGAGAGGGAGAGAGAAAAAAGCGTGCGAGTTTGATCTGACGTACTCGAAAAATGCGGAGTGGTCAGTATGACCTCAGAAGCAGGTGGAGATCTTAGACAAACAAGGACAGAAGTTCATTATCTATTCACTGAAGAATTCAGACAAACACAGGCCGTGTTTCTCTCAGTCAGTGTGTGTCGTAGGCTCCTGTAGGACGGCTGAGTTCACATCACAGCCACGGCAAACGGCAATTAAAACTGATCCGCTCCTCTCTGGTACCGATGATGAGAGAGAGCGATGGAGCGCGGGAAATGAAAGACAAAAAAAGCGTCTGCTCAATCCCCGGCACCCCACCCTAGCCTTTCAGGATGGGTCCCGATATGGTGTTCATTGATCTTTATTACAATAGCAGCCTGCTGTAAAATGTTTGATGGGTTTGTACTGATCTAACTCTCCCTCATTCATAATTAGCATTACACATGTAGAACCAAGGGCAACTTCAGAGGAGGTGCAGATGGGGGGGACGGGAAAGAGAGAGGGAGAGACAGAGATGAGGAATTCTCCCAGGGTTCCTCTGTCTCTCTCCACCCTCAGGCTATCCGCGCTGCCTCGTACTGCATACCTGAAGCAACTTAGTTTTACAAAGATCAAATTAAGAAGCCGAATGTCAATAAGACATGACTCTCGCTTCTCTCGTCTTCCCCTTGTGGTGCAAAGAAAAAAAAAAGTCAAAAACCAACTGCCTTTGTAATTCATTTCTCACCAGACACGGATCTGAGTGAGGATAGAAAGTTAATGCGGCTGGTTTTGTACTTTTTGAATAGTATATATAATATCAGGCTTAATGTGGATGTGCAGTGACAGCGAGACGGCAAGCTTTGGCGAAATCTGGAGCGTGGTTTATAGCGAGGGTCTCCTGGGCTTCGTGTGAAGTGAGACAGAACTGACTAACGCGATAAAACGCTCGAAACTCGGCAGCGTAGCAACAGGAGAGCCAGTTAGAGTCTATTGGCTCAGGGAGTAATTTATCAGATTCGTCTGAAATCTCATCGAGCGTTCACTTTCTTTTTTTTTTTCCTTTTCCTTTTTTTTCATTCTCCCCATCCCTTTATTCCCGTTTCATCCCGCGATTTATTGAATCGCTCGAGGTGAAATTCAAAATAAAGCAATGAAATTTATACACCTTTAGTGCTTTGTCTATGGGCGAGAGAAACATGCAGAGAGCCTGTGTGTATGTACTGTAGATGAGTGTGTTTCCTGGATCTGCACAGCACTTCACTTCACAACATGGCATCCTGAACCATGCTGTGGTGTCAAAGTCAAAGTGTTTGAGAGTATTCGGGGCTGGAAACACCTGGACATGGTGGGAAGGGGCCTGGAGCCTAAACCAGAGACATGAGGCAGGGTTTCCCTGGATGGGGTGCCAATCCATCGAAGGGAACACACACACACATACACCTACTATCATACGCTACGGGCAATTTCCATCCATCTAGGAACCTCTGTAGTCCAGGGACCATGGAGGCCAATGGTGAGCATTGGATTTTTTCCCAATTTGTACGACAGCGGTAGAACCTCCGGTCAACGTTCACACACTATGGGCCATTTAGGAACTCCAATTAGCTCCAGTGATCTGCATTTATTTGGCTGATGAAGGAAAGCAACCAGAGAACCTGGAGGAAACTCACCGAGCATGGAGAGAACATGCAAACTCCATGCACACTGACCTGAGATGGGAATCGACCCTGGACCCTGGAGGTGCAAGGTGACATTGCTAAGCACTAAGCCTTATATGAAAAAAAAAAAAAAAAATCAGTGTTTCAGTAGTATCAGAAGAATAAATCGTCTAAGGAAATCTTGTTACAGGTAAACAGTCAACTTCAGATTGGTAGAGTAGTACATGTCAGGCTGCATCACAGAACCGTGATCGTTTTCCTAAAACAGCGTGCTCCATTGGGTTTTAAGCCTTACATACAGTAGCTAGTAAAACCTGGTGGAAAAGTGAGGTGGACACAAAAAACGTAGAGATAGAGAGAGAGGAGAAATGTATTCAGGGCAGTATGTCATAGTTTTAAAAGGAATTCTCATTCCTAGAAGCAGATACCATCTTCCCCGTCTCCAGCTTACATTTCCATCCCTCCATCACTCTTCTCTCCTCTCCAATCACATTTAAACCGTTCCGCCGCTTTCTCCGTTCCCCATCTTTACGTCTCTACTCAGGTCCAAATATAGAAAGCATTATATAGGCAATATAGGCGAGTCTGTTTCGCTCATTCATCTCACGTTTCCTTTGATTTCGGTCTCGTGTTTTCCACTTACCTTTCCCGCTGTATCAGTGCCTGGCAGAGAGACGGCTGAAAAATGAGGACTTGCAAAAGTATAACACGGCGTTAGCTTAATCTCGCGCTCGTGAGAAACGCTCAGGAATGAGGACGATTTGTTGTTGGACGACGTACGCAATATGTTAGAGGGATATCTCGTTTTTTTTCCGACAACAATCTTCACCTTTTCTTGGTTGTTATTAAAAACGGAGGGATGTTCGAGAACATAAAAAAAAAAAAGGTTTAAAAAACCTGTAACATTAGCTGTTGGAGTCTCTCTCTCCATGAAAGCATTGTGTATATATATTTATCGGAATCAATATAGAAACAATTTTACTTAGCCAGACCGATCTATAAAAGACATCTCTCGAACTCAAATTTTCTGCTCTCTTTGGACTGACAAGAAGACACAGACAGAGACAGAGACATAACGACTGGGAAGGAGAGGGAGACTGGCGATATTGCAGCGTTGTTCTTCCCACGTTTAGCACAGGTGTAGCCCTAAGAGGATTCTGTCAGTACCACCATCACAAGTGACGGCCAGCAGACATTCGTTCCTCCCCTCTCTTCCTTTTCTCCTTCTGTCTGGAAAGGGACAGGTGCACAGGACACAACACCCCCCCCAAAAAATGCAGGACTTTTTATGACTTCATCATACATACTTTATATATTTTAGACCTTTATATATATATATATATATATATATAAATCCATCTTTAAATCTGACTACGAGCACATACTTCCACTCTGACGGGTAAAAAAGCAAAGATAATGTGATCTTTCGTCTGTTCGTCCACTTGCTCAGTGATTATCCCTAAACACCCACACTGAGGAAAAATACGACGGAAGACTCAGACGGTGTGATCTTTCTCAGACTCTAGTTGTATAAGCAGGTTTACTCACTTAGGCCCTGTCTGTCAGCATGAAAGCACAGCTGAACGGATAAAGTGGAATTCAAATCAATAAAGTTATTACTCAGAGATTTACTCTCTTTCTCTGTCACACACACACACACACACACACACACACACACACACACACACACACACACACACACATATCAGGATGCTCTTCTCTCACAGCCGAGGGAAAAACAGCAGGTTGAAACGTAGAAGTGCAGGAAGGTAACTGTGCACAGAGAGCAGCGCTGACCTCTGAGAAGGCCGAGGTGTTCGGTTCAAGCGCATTTACCCGCGGATCACACACTCACACACAGGGAAACCAGAAAATCCTCCGTCTCACATCGCTCCTTATATAATCTCACTTCCTTTTGATGCACGCCTACCGACCTACTCGCATGCTCTCCGGATCTCACGCGTACACACGGGTCTAAAAGATGCCCGTGACCTCCTGCTGGAACTCCCTCTGCCCCGGATCCAGACACGTTCTTCCCTTTCACTCGTTCCTCTGTTCAGCCCAGATTACCGCCTTAATCCCGACTCATTCTGCGCTCTCTCTCTCTTTTTCTCTTCCCTTTCCATCAACACCTCTCTCCAGCTCTCTCGTACTAAACAGGACTGACTTTTATTCCTGTAATCGCCAGGAGCCTCAGAACGGAACATATTACTTTACGTCTTTTCCTCTCCGTTCCTCCTCTTTCACTCTGTCATCCGGTAGCTGAGCGATCGCACTCCCGACGGGTCACTGGGAAAGAAAACACGCTACCGTTTCAGCCGGGGCGCTTCTCCAAAAACGGGGCCGTTTTGTTTTTATATGTGTACGAGTGTGGAATTTTCAGCATGGATATTGTATATATGGTAACTCTACTTTGGGAAAATAAGCAGGAATGAATGGCATGTGCTGTTAAGCATATCACACTGTTGTACAGTAGTTTCTGCTTAAACAGACTTACATCCATGCTGTGCATGCACACGTGGACAAAATTGTTGGTACCCTTCAGTCAATGAAAGAAAAACTCACAATGGTCACAGAAATAACTTTAATCTGACAAAAGTAATAATAAATAAGAATTCTATGAATGTTAACCAATGAAAGTCAGACATTGCTTTTCAACCATGCTTCAACGGAATTATATAAAAAAAAATGAACTCATGGAACAGGCCTGGACAAAAATGATGGTACCCCTAACTTAATAGTTTGTTGCACAACCTTTTGAGGCAATCACTGCAATCAAACGATTCCTGTAACTGTCAATGAGACTTCTGCACCTCTCTGCAGGTATTTTGGCCCACTCCTCATGAGCAAGCTGCTCCAGTTGTTTCCGGTTTGAAGGGTGCCTTTTCCAGACGGCATGTTTCAGCTCTTTCCAAAGATGCTCAATAGGATTGAGGTCAGGGCTCATAGAAGGCCACTTTAGAATAGTCCAATGTTTTCCTCTTAGCCATTCTTGGGTGTTTTTAGCTGTGTGTTTTGGGTCATTGTCCTACTGCAAGACCCATGACCTGCGACTGAGACCCAGCTTTCTGACACTGGCCAGCACATTTCTCTCTAGAATCCCTTGATAGTCTTGAGATTTCATTGTACCCTGCACAGATTCAAGACACCCTGTGCCAGATGCAGCAAAGCAGCCCCAGGACATAACAGAGCCTCCTCCATGTTTCACAGTAGGGACAGTGTTCTTTTCTTCATATGCTTCATTTTTCTGTCTGTGAACATAGAGCTGATGTGCCTTGGCAAAATGTAGTTTGGCATATTCCAGTCTGGCTTTTTTATGATTTGTTTTCAACAATGGTGTCCTCCTTGGTCGTCTCCCATGTAGTCCACTTTGGCTCAAACAACGACGGATGGTGCGATCTGACACTGATGTTCCTTGAGCATGAAGTTCACCTTGGATCTCTTTAGAAGTCTTTCTGGGCTCTTTTGTTACCATTTGGATTATCAGTCTCTTTGATTTGTCATCAATTTTCCTCTTGCGGCCACATTCAGGGAGGTTGGCTACAGTCCCATGGATCTTAAATTTCTGAATAATATGTCCAACTGTAGTCACAGGAACATCTAGCTGCTTGGAAATGGTCTTATAGCCTTTACCTTTGACATGCTTGTCTATAATTTTCTTTCGAATCTCCTGAGACAACTCTTTCCTTCGCTTCCTCTGTTCCATGTTGAGTGTGGTACATACCATGTCACCAAACCACACAGTGACTACCTGGAGCCCTATATATAGGCCCACTGACTGATTACAAGATTGTAGACACCTGTGATGCTAATTAGTGGACACACCTTGAATTAACATGTCCCTTTGGTCACATTATTTTCAGTATTTTCTAGGGGTACCATCATTTTTGTCCAGGCCTGTTCCATGAGTTCATTTTTTTTTAAATAATTCCGTTGAAGCATGGTTGAAAAGCAATGTCTGACTTTCATTGGTTAACATTCATAGAATTTTTTTTAATTATTACTTTTGTCAGATTAAAGTTATTTATGTGACCATTGTGAGTTTTTCTTTCATTGACCGAAGGGTACCAACAATTTTGTCCACGTGTGTATTTCATAGCCCTTTTCGTGTGCAGG
>CM059228.1:18719412-18776912 GCA_030347435.1 Clarias fuscus
ATCACACTTTACTGATGTTCCAGGTGATGGACTTTATGTGTGTTGTGCAGAGCAGGAAAAATGATAACGACCAACACCTACTGCAATGTACACCCTAATTGTAATGTTTATATACACCTCAGTTTTGATTTAGACGAACTTGAAGAAAAAAAAAAAAAACCTCCAAACTTCCCCTTTAAGTATTCCTTGGTCTTTGTTTTTCAGTTATTTTTAATAATGCCCTATTCTTTACCATTACATCACTTCCATGACTTCAGCGGTCCGAGTCCAACTCCTTGTCCTACTTAATGTATTTCATAAAAAATATACCCTGTATTCATCATCTGTATCTACAGTAAGTTAATGGCAACATTAATTTGCCGCTATTGAAAAGCGAACGAGGGGCAGAATATCGAGCGTGAGTTATGAATAAGCGCACTGGGCAGTCCAAAGCAAACGAGTCGGCACGTATGATCCATAATTGATCAAGATGACAAACAGTGGACGCCTGCGTGCTTTGGGCTAACAATGTCTGACAAATGAGCAGACACAACCTTTAAAGCTGACCTACACTGCAGCAGCAGGGGAGATGACGAGAGAGAGAGAGAGAGAGAGAGAGAGAGAGAGAGAGAGAGAGAGAGAGAGAGAGAGGGAAAAAAAATCTATGAAACCAGAATGGCTGTCTTTCCATTGACGAGGGAGAGCGGTGTGCAATTATCATGATTGCAGTCTGTGTGTGTGTGTGTGTGATTAGCATTTACGCATTCATAGTGCATGTGCATGTGGGTTTGTGTGTAAGTCTTCATTAGTGTGTTGGCTTTTATAGACAGCTCTGGCTGGTCAATGCCGGTCACTTCATTTATGAGCTAAGAGAGACAGATGGGCGAGTATTGACTAAGCCGAGCCTTTTAAACAGGAATCAATGCGCTGGGCGGAACACACTGACAAACATATTAACTTACTGATAGAGGGATATGAAATCACTGATCTCACAAGGCAAGGGCTTAGCATCACACACACACCCCACCACCACCCCACCTCTCGGTTAATGCTTTAAAAGAGGAAATTACGACTACGGAGGAAATACACTGCTTGTGTTCCTGATGACAGTGCATTTCAGAGCGGTGGCATTTGCTAATCGAGCGTATTGATGAGCCGCGAGCTCGTGTTAACACCAGCACTACACACCGAGACATCATCAGGGCTGGAGGACATGGTTAGACATGACAGTAGATTAGTTAAAAAGTAAAAGAGAGATAAATCTCTCTCTCGATTTTTTTTCCTCCTTGTCTTTTTTTTTAACTATTAGGACAATTTTCTGAATTAATACCACAGGGTGTGGTGCTGAAGCCGTGATAGTTCATGTTTAAATAAATACATAAATAAATACATAAATAAAACCTTGATTAAACACAGCTTGTTTTTTTCAAGTACCCGATTTGAACCACAGAATATTTTGCTGGTGCACAGCCAATAATAACGCTATACCAGTGTTTTCATAATTATTTGCATCTTTTATAATGAATACTTTGTATCTGTACCTACATAAGATCAAACAAAGCTTAGATCTAATCCAGTATTTCTTAATACTTAGGTTTGAGTGCATGTTTTCAAAACGGTTTAACAAATTAACATGGGATTACCCAATAATTCTGATTGTTTATAATGTATTTTAGATATAATTTCAGCTGGCTAGATTTTCATGATGGCGTAAAATTTGAGATTTTAGATTTAGATAAAGCTCAACCTGGTACAACTGCGATCTACCGTTGCTCTCTAGCGCTAACCTAGCTAGCATTTGTAGAGGTCATCCCTATGTTCCCAGGGTCCTATAGTGTCCAGATTTATATGGCACATAATGGGAGCATGAAAAAAAGGGATCTGAACATACTGGAAACCTGGGGGGGGGAAGTGTCCCAGCTCTCTAAAAAATAACTTTAGAGAAAATAATTACCATTACCAATTGTTTTGTTGTGTTAAAAATTTTCAATTCAATTCAGTTTTAGTCATAAAGCGATTTTAACAATGGTCATTGTCACAAAGCAAATTTACAGAATGAAAAAAAATTAATTAGGTAAATAAGTTTGAAGAGACCATTAGTGGCGCAATGATAGGACTCTCACCTGTCATGCGGAAGACCCGGGTTCGATTCCCAGCCAGGATAAAATGGGAGGGTTGCATCAGGAAGGGCATCCGGCGTAAAAAAACAGTGCCAAGTTGTCTGTTCCCACCCCACGACGGGAGCAACCGAAAGACTAACAACAAGGGAAATTAGTTTGAAGTGTGTGAGGAAATGTGTATAAATCAAAATGATCAGATTGTCCCTGATAAGCAGGGTGAGAGTGGCAAGGAAAAAACTCCCTGAGATGGCAATAGGAGGTAAACCTGATCGAGGGAGCCAGACTCAACTGACAGTCTTGTTCCAATAAAAAAAATTAACCTTGGATTGCGAGTAACGTGGTTTACAAGTGTTCCGCAAGACAAGCAAAGATTTTTAATAAATTTTTATTTAAAAAACAAGCAAGTGTTGGTTTACGAGTGCTGTAAACCACTTACAGTACTTGGTGTTTTTTTTTTTTACTTTACAGCAATGATTCCGTTAGTATGCGCACACGCCAGTGTCAGAGAGATTTCTTTTTTCTATTAAAACGGTGCTTCTAATGTGTGTATAGTTTGTTGTGGACCTTAGAAAGCAAGGTGCCCCCCCCACACACACACGGCGCCCGCACGCACAAACGGAAACACTTATCTGTCATGATTTTTTAAAACTTTTTTTTAAAGGTAAAGTGCAGGTTAACCTGTTTTATTTTCACTTTATAGATTGTATTAATTATTTTTATGTATTTATTCTTTTGGGCTGTGGAATGGATAATTAGAGTTTTCATTATTTCTTATGGGAAAATCTGATTTGATTTACGAGTATTTTGGAATACGAGCCCACTTCGTAACCCAAGGTTCCACTGTAGTTTATCTTGAAATGGGTCTCGAAGAAAATAAGAGGGTTAATGTGTGTTAACCGGAAAATGAGCTAGGGAACACAGCTCATTTAATATAAACTGTTTGGAACACGGAAATAAAAATATATGTGTTGTTATTGATGTTAATCAGCTAGATAACATAATGTTAGCAAACTAACATTAACAATATTAGCTTTAGTGTTTCCAAATGATATTTCCTTGTTGCATTACATCATAAAACCCCCTATAATTTTCAATGGAAGTACAGGCGTAATAAGATGTTTGATGTTCATGAAACCAAATAACGAGTTTATTATTTGAATATTCCTTTAAAAAAAACCATATCATCAGCTGACAGTTGCATGAAAGAAGTATAAAACAGAAAAGACATGAGTTTACACAGCGTGAGAGAAGGTCGCCTCCTTCCTTCAAGGACTTCCTTAAATCAAGTTGCCCTCTCCTTCCCTGCCCTCTCCTCCTCTACTCTCTGAACAAACAACCTCCTCTACTCTCGTTATTAACTAAATATGAGCACTCTGACCAGGGGACAAAAATTCAATATTTTCCCCACCAAATATTTAAACCAAGCAAATAAACAGACAAATAAATAGATCTCCCAGGCCACCAGGGGAGCGAGGCGAGGGCGGGGTGTAATTTGACGGACGAGTTATTTGGAAGGCCGGAGCCCACAGCTATTCACAGCCTCATTTCAGCACCTGTCAATCAAAGAGCAGAGAGGAGAGCTGAGCTCTCTGTTTATATATATGTGTGTGTGTGTTAGAGAAGTCCTTAAATGTAGGGACCCTTCAAGGTTGGAGTAGATAAGGTGAATAACTCTTATGGTGATTACATCTCTCTTTCCCCTTCTCTCTCGTTCGGCCTATCGAAACATCTTAATGCTGGTCTAATAGATGGCTTTTATCCAGCTTGTGTCCAGGAAAGGTATTAAACATGATAAGAACAGATAAGAGAAGGAGGGGAAGAAAAGAGACCTTCCTGGAAAAGAAACTCATACTGTATTCAACACACACACACAAGCCAGTGATATTAAGCAGACCTTTCATCCATATTCGATGGGAAGCAGATGGCTTTATTAAGGCCACGCCAACTCGAGGTGTCTGCAGATAAAAGCTCGACGAGGCACTTTATAATTCCATGAGTACACAGCAAACATTTTGGATTAGTACATACATTATGATTCTGTTTTGTTCCCCCAACTTAGGTCCAGAAGTTAAGTCAATATTTACGTAGGGAAAGTCGGGTCACGCGGCCTCTGAAGTCGATTTTCAGGGTACGTCATGCGGAGGATGCAAATCAGCTGCGTGTAGCTCACACCTCCGTGGTAGCCAAATTTGTCTCCAGTAGAAATATCCAAAAAGTTTTTGTTCGTTGTTTTTTTTTTTTTTTTTTTTAATAGCGTTTGTTCTATCGCCAAAAAAAAAAAAGAGTGCGGCAGAATATGCAAAACAAACAAGACTTGACTTCGATTTCTTTGCCGGCAAATCTAACATAAAAGGAAGAGATCATGAATTTTTTTTTACGATTAAATAATTTAACATTCTAATCAGATGGTATGCACGGCAAACGCTGAAATAAAAGCGGTAATCTGTGCCAATGTGATAAACAGGTTTTGGACTTCCTAATGGCTGTACTTCTTATTTTATTACAATAAACAGCATGGTTTCCGCCTTTATCATTCGGCATTTCAGAAAATCTATAGCACTTGTTTAGAAACTCTCTCTGCTGTATCATATTCACCATCATGGTGGGCCCGGAGCTTATCCTAAAGAACCTAGAGCACAAGGTAAGCCACACCCTGAATAGGGTGCCAACCCATCACAGGGCACACTACGGGCAATTTGTGTGAAATGCCAATTAGAGGAACAGGGAGAACATGCAAACTCCACACACACAGAACAGAGGTGGGATTCGAACCCGACGCCACCGTGCCAAGTTGTTTAGAAACTACGCAAATTTGATTTTATTAAAATATTAAACAGGATGTCTGGTCATCCAAAAAAAGAAGGAAAAAAAACGTAAATAATAAACAATAATGTCTTATTTATGTATTTAATATTAGCTTTGATTGGCATTCCATAGTTTGTTGCAAAAGTATTCATAACCCTTGAACATTTTGTCATGTTATAACCACAAACGTAAATGTATTTTATTGGGATTTTATGTGATAGACCAAAACAAAGTGGCACACACCAACTCATAATTGGTTTTCAAAATATTTCATGAATAAATATCTGTACGGTGTGGCGAGTCAGTACTTTGCGGTGACAGGTGGTTCTACAGTTACAGCTGCAAGTCTTCTGCAGTACTGTATGTCTCTACCGGCTTTCCACATCTAGAGAGTGAATTTTTTAGTCCATTCTTCTTTGCAAAACAGCTCAAGCTCAGTCTTACATTTGTGGTTGTAACGTGAAAAAATGTGGAAAATTTCAAGGGGTATGAATACTTTTGCACGGAACTGTATGACACGCTGTGGTTAAAACTCACACTGCTGGACAGTGATGCTGGACGTAACACTGTTCCTCACTTAAGCTGATATCAAGCTTTAATACAAAAATCATTAAATGACAACTGTGCTGTAATGAACTGTTTAAATGTGCTTAAATTTATGGTTACGTCTTAGATCTACATAACATGCAATTTTATTATTAAACCCTTCCTATGCACACTTAATTCAACGTGTGTGAGTGTGTGTGTGTGTGTGTGTGTCTGGGTTGCGTGTTTGTGTTATCCTGACTGAAGCCCTCATTTGGGTTTAATCATGTGTTTGAGGTTTTTGGGGCCACTGGCAGCCCGCAGTTTGGGACCGGGACAGAAATTTGGGTCAGGCCAGCACTTCATCACATCAGATGTAACCGAGTGTCTCAGAGGGGACAAAGAGAGAGGTGACCACTGCCAGTGGACGGACTTCAGAAAACATGCACAAACACGAGCGCTCGGGGCCAAAAACATCAAAAACCGGGTCACGGGGGGTTTTCGAGGGACCGTCAGGGGTGTGCATACACATGCGCTCACACACACACACACACACACACACACACACACACACACACACACACACACACACACACACACGATCACTTACATACAGTACAGAATTTACACATTAGCTTCAAATCACATGGCAGAAAACGTGTCTTTTCACTGAGCCACACACACACACACACACACACACACACACACACACACGCACGCACGCACACACACGGTGACTTATTAATGAGAGCAAAACTATAGTAGTTATAATAGTTATTATTTGTGGGAAATGAAGACAAAGTGTGTAAAGAAAGGAAAATTGTCTTTATTACATATTTATTATATTATATAATGTATATATTATATTAATTAATATATTTTTATTATCTAAAGGAATTTATCATAAATTAAAGATCATATTGTGTTATTGTCCAGCCCTGTCCTTTAAAGTGTGCTAGGGTTTTCTTTTAACATTTTAATTTCCTATGAGGGGTGTTCAAGTCAAACTGGGACTTGAAGTGATATTTGTCTTGAATGAAAGTAAATTAAACCGATGTACAGAAGACTTCAATGGTGATGAGACTCCTAAAGGCAGTAAAACATTCAGAACACCTCATCGTTTAAAAAGAATCATCAAATAACTTGTTGGCAACTTGTGGAGGAGATGCATCCGTCTGTATCATTCACCAATACCACTTGCCACATGTTTGGATGATTACAGGAGCTCCTGGGAGGCCAGCGTTTCAGGTGTGAAGCAGGGAGTCGTGGCTCCAGAGTAATGAGAGGAACGCTCACACACACACACACACACACACACACACAAAATACTGCTCTACGATATCGGCACGATAGTCATCAAATCATTTAAAGAGTTTTACACATCATGATGTGAAATCTGATCCGATTGTCATTTGCCACTAGGAATGCAGGATGCCACTCATATTCTGAGCTTCTGTATGAGGAGACGTATAACTGAATATATACAAGAGATATACACAAACAAACTGCAGTCGGAGAACATCTATTTATACATCAGAGTTTTTTTTATGAATTTATTATTAGGATTATTATTTATATTGCTCCCCAAGAGACTTTTTATTTATTTATTTATTTTTACGTGAGGCATGTACTGTATGGGATTGTACTGTAAACATTAATGCAAATTAAGCCATGGGAAAAGAACAGATGGTTCCTTCCAGTAACTATCGGGAATCCAGGACGTCCTACACGCATCCAGGCCCGGCATAGTGTGTAAGAGACAAACATTTGGACCTATATCTTATCTTATCTTTTTTAACTCCCTCTACTGGGGCAGGGGTGGCTCAGTGGTTAAGATGTAGGACTGCTGATCAGGAGCTCCCCGGGTTCGAGCCCTGATGCTGCTAATGTTGGACTCCTGAGCAAGGTTCTTCACCCCAAGTGTTCAGATACAATCAGGCATCAAGCTGGCATCCCGACCCTATAAGTAACTGCCACAGAAACGAGTTGAGTGTATCCGTCACCCAATGTGCAGGATAACCTAGTGATTAACACTGTCACCAAGGTCAAGGGTTAGATCCCTACCTTGGATCAGTTCTCCCCTTGCCTGGCAGGTTCCCTCCGGGTACTCCGGTTTCCTCCCACAATCCAAAAACATGTAAGGAGTCTAATTATCTTTCCCAAATTGCCAGTAGTGTGTGAGTAAGTGTTTGTGTGTGCTTGTGCCCTGTCACGGACTGGCATCTAGGGATGCCACCTGGGATAGGCTCCAGGCCTCCTGTGACCCTGTACAGGATAAGCGGTACAGGGAATAAATAATTAAATGCATAATAATAATAATAATAATAATAATAATAACAATAAAAAGACTGTATACTAAATACAAAACTGCTTTATGGAACAAACTTGGTTTCAAATAAAAAATACATCAAATCAATAAATAATTATAGCCTACATATATACACTCACCTAAAGGATTATTAGGAACACCTGTTCAATTTCTCATTAATGCAATTATCTAATCAACCAATCACATGGCAGTTGCTTCAGTGCATTTAGGGGTGTGGTCCTGGTCAAGACAATCTCCTGAACTCCAAACTGAACGTCAGAATGGGAAAGAAAGGTGATTTAAGCAATTTTGATCGTGGCATGGTTGTTGGTGCCAGACGGGCCGGTCTGAGTATTTCACAATCTGCTCAGTTACTGGGATTGTCGTGCACAACCATTTCTAGGGTTTACAAAGAATGGTGTGAAAAGGGAAAGACATCCAGTATGCGGCGGTCCTGTGGGCGAAAATGCGTTGTTGATGCTAGAGGTCAGAGGAGAATGGGCCGACTGATTCAAGCTGATAGAAGAGCAACTTTGACAGAAATAACCACTCGTTACAACCGAGGTATGCAGCAAAGCATTTGTGAAGCCACAACACGCACAACCTTGAGGCGGGTGGGCTACAACAGCAGAGACCCCACCGGGTACCACTCATCTCCACTACAAATAGGAAAAAGAGGCTACAATTTGCACGAGCTCACCAAAATTGAACAGTTGAAGACTGGAAAAATGTTGCCTGGTCTGATGAGTCTCGATTTCTGTTGAGACATTCAAATGGTGGAGTCAGAATTTGGCGTAAACAGAATGAGAACATGGACCCATCATGCCTTGTTACCACTGTGCAGGCTGGTGGTGGTGGTGTAATGGTGTGGGAGATCTTTTCTTGGCACACTTTAGGCCCCTTAGTGCCAATTGGGCATCGTTTAAATGCCACGGCCTACCTGAGCATTGTTTCTGACCATGTCCATCCCTTTATGACCACCATGTACCCATCTTCTGATGGCTACTTCCAGCAGGATAATGCACCATGTCACAAAGCTTGAATCATTTCAAATTGGTTTCTTGAACATGACAATGAGTTCACAGTACTAAAATGGCCCCCACAGTCACCAGATCTCTACCCAATAGAGCATCTTTGGGATGTGGTGGAACAGGAGCTTTGTGCCCTGGATGTGCATCTCACAAATCTCCATCAACTGCAAGATGCTCTCCTAACAATATGGGCCAACGTTTCTAAAGAATGCTTTCAGCACCTTGTTGAATCAATGCCACGTAGAATTAAAGCAGTTCTGAATGTGAAAGGGGGTCAAACACCGTATTAGTATGGTGTGAGTGTATATGTGTGTGTGTGTAGTGTGTGTGTGTGTGTGTGTTCCTGGGTAATATTTCTGATTCTATTGTCCAATTTTGACCCGTCAGTCTTAACTGAAAGAGGCTTTAAGGTGAAATCAGCCAGTACTGAGACTGAGCGACAAAAATGTCACGGCGATGAATAGAAAGGACAGGAGTGGGCCGTTGCTGTGTTAACGCTTCAGTCTCAGTGTGTTAGAGGCAGTCGTGACACACCCGAGTAGCCGTTTAACCCTGGAGGATACTGAGCGGCGTTGCCATGGCAGCCCGTTAACCGGGAGGCTCATGGGTCTGACAGGTCCACTCACAGGCAGTTAACGAAATGAACTGCTCGATGTGTTTATCATGAGCTTGTGCGTACGTGAGCACACTCATGGTGTGCGCGCACACACGCACACACACACATACATACACACACACACACACTCCAGGGACCTGCTGTCACACAGAATAAGCATCTCATCAGTCTGTACAGAGACCTGGAGACTGGACAGGTAAAGCGGCAGAGAAACACACACACACACACTCAAACACACACACTCTTCAAATTTTATTTATAGGAACTACGACTTACATAATTATTAATGCAGCTAATTCATTCAAAATAAGGCATAAAGAAATGAGGAAATCATCACCATCCAAAGATAAAACCAGATTTTTTTGTTTTTTATTATTTTCTATTATCGCTAGTGCTTTGCACACACACACAATGCTTTCAGAAATGCAGTAGGGCTTGAGCACTAAAGAAAGAATTCGGTACAACACAAGAAGCAAAAAAAAAAAAAAAAAAAAGGAAAGGGAGATAAAATAAACACTTTAAAAAATTACATACAATCAATACAGCATTATCAGAGCAACACAATATTTGGCAACATCTCTAAAACCTCAGGAAGTATAAAACACATTTTAAGCCTCGGAATCAATAATAATAATAATAATAATAATAATACAGGTGATCTACTGTAACACTGATGACAGAATAAAAAGCTTTAAAAAAAGAAGAAGAAAAAAAGAAGGCTGCTTGGCTTCAACAATCATCCTCTTCCTTTCATTCTCAGCTTGTCTCAATGTTCTAGCGCTCTTATTCTCTTGTGCTTCTCTCCTCTACAGGATACCCACAACTCTCGGTGCATCTTCCATTCGTTTTTCCCATGGTTTAGTGCAATGCGTCTCTGGTTTTTCAGTTGTGTGGAGATGATCGTGTTCCTTCCTCAGCCAGCAGCAGAGAGAGCAGAGAGAGTGGAAGCGAGTGGACAGGCTGTTAGAGTTACGCAAAGCAGGAAGTGAAGGATTCGGTCCGAGCTGCCTATCAACACTAACCAGTCTGGGAGGCCACACACACACACACACACACACACACACACACACACACACACACACACACACACACACACACACACACACACACACACACACTCAAGTACATTCACACACAAATTAATTAAGCTAGGTTCACATGGTTTAAGATGAAAAAAGTCTCAATAAATTTTGTACAATCTGAGATAAAGAACTAGAGTGGTGTAAAAATTCGCTGAATGTCAGGGTTTGTGCAGACATTTCATATCTGTTAGTCTTGACTGTTTTCTCAATAAATGCACCCAGGAACCGCCTACTGTAACAGACTGACATGACTGATGACCAATCACACGGCTTTTCTTGTACCATGCTGATTAGCACGGGATTAGATTATTTAACCACGACTCATCTGTATCAGATTTTTATTTTTTAATAATGATGATGATATTATTATTATTATTATTTAAAAAAATACAAATAAATAATAATAATAATAATAATAATAATAATAATAATAATAATAATAAAATTAAGGGTTAGGCTCTGTCTGCACACAAAAAAAAAAATTTTTTAAGTCACACGTTTTAAGCTTTTTGAAGACTTACCAAGCTGAAGAAATACTTTATTACTTTTAATTAACTGCTAAAACGTTACGTAAATTTACACGTGAGTAAAAAGAAATTTTAAAAATTTAAAAAAATTAAGTTAAAAAAAAAAAAGAAGATGCACAGGGGAATGCTTCTATGGTACACCAGATAATTTATCCTTTTTATTTTTATTTTTATATTTATACATTTTATTATTAATCTTAATGCCCATTTAAAACCTTGTAGAAATCTGGATGCTTAAAAAGAACTAAATAAACTAGATAACTAAATAACTAAATAACATCTGGACTGAAAAACACACATGCACAATCACACTGATATACATCCATCTCAATCTGCTCATACAGTACCTACCTACCTGTGCTGCTCTTCGCAATTTTTTGCACAATATTTATTTGACTGCTATTTGCACACGATACTCTTGTCAAAATGTAAACTGTTTACTGCTGTTCTTCCCACTACCTCAACTCATACTTCATCAAAAAAAGGACTGTTATGTGTTACATTGTTGTGTCTGTCATGTACCTCTTTGTTTGCACATTTGCACGTGCACTTTGTCTATTGTGTATTTTTGTATAGAAATTTGAGAGTTCTTTTAGATTAACTTAAAAATGTAAAAATGTGTGTTGTAAATTTGCGTTGTTGCATGTATGTAGCACCTTGGTCCTGGAGGAACGTTGTTTCGTTTCACTGTGTACTAACTGTATATGGTTGGAATGACAATAAAAGCCTACTTGACTTGACTTGAAGAATTTAAATAAAAAAGAAATAGTACTACTACTAATAATAATACTAGTAATAATAATAATAATAATAATAATATAGTTTTTAATCACCAGATATTTAATCCTTTTTTTTTTTTTTTTTATATTTATCCTTTTTTTTTTTTTACTTGATGCCCATTTAGGTCCATATAGAAATGTGGATGCTTAAAAAGAATTTAAATTAAAAACTTAACTTAAAAACAATAATAGTAATAATCATAAAAAAATATTATTTGGGGGGATGAATGGATAATTAATACTTTTTATTTTAAATGTTTATACTTTTATCTTATTCATTTGTATTACAGTATTCTATAAATTATCTGCTGAACCCCAGAAGCATTCTCCTATGTATTATCATTTTTATTATATTTTTTTAATGTATTTTGATGAGCACTTAGATATAAAGATTCAAAATAAAAAGTATAAACATTAAAAATAAAAACATATAAATTATCAGGTGCACCGCTAAAAACAGTAGAAGCACTACAAGCCCTAGGAGCTACAAGGCGCTACAGGAACACAAATATACAGATGCAGCTTAATAAATTAGAATATCATCGAAAAAGTTGATTTATTTCAGCAATTCAATTCAAAAAGTGAAACTCTAATATTATCTAGATTTATTACACACAGATCAATGTATTTCAAGTGTTTATTTATTTATTTTTTAAATAAAATTTAATGCTCATGATTATGGCTTATTCAATTCAATTTAATTCAATTGTATTTATATAGCGCTTTTAACAATCAAAGCAGCTTTACAAAATGAAAAGAAGAGTTGCAGTTAATGAAAACCCAAAAGTCATTATCTCAGAAAATTTGAACAAATTTCACAAGAGTGAAAAAATTCGATCTTTGAGAGTCATGTTGTCACACTCAAAACACCTGCAAAGGTTTACCTGAAATGGTCCCTCAGTCTGGTTCAGTGGGCTACACAACCATGGGGAAGACTGCTGACTTGACAGTTGTCCAGAAGACGATCATTGACACCCTGCACATGGAGGGTAAGACACAAAAGGGCAGTGCTGAAGCTGGAGTCGGTGCTTCAAGAGCCACGGTGCACAGAGTTATCCAGGACTGGACTGTTGCTCATTGTGCCAAAGTTCTCTTTTCAGATGAAAATAAATTTGGCATTTCATTTGGAAATCAAGGTCCCTTATGTCTGGAGGAAGAGAGGAGAGACAAAGAATCCAAGCTGGTTGAGGTCCAGTGTAAAGTTTGCACAGTCAGTGGTGGTTTGGGGAGCCATGTCATCTGCTGGTGTTGGTCCACTGTGTCTGATCTGGTCCAAGGTCAGCTCAGACATCTACAGTACCAGGAAGGTTTAGATATTCCCTCTGCTGATCAGCTTTATGGAGGTGCTGATTTTTATTTTTTCAGCAGGACTTGGCACCTACCTACACTTCCAAAAGTACTAATACCTGGTTTAAGGACCATGGCATCCCTGTGCTTGATTGGCCGGCAAACTCATGCAACCTAAACTCCATTAAGAATCTATGTAGTATTGTAAAGAGGAAGATGCGAAACACCAGACCCAACAACGGTATCAGAGCAACCTGGGCTTCCATAACACCTCAGAAGTACCAGAGACTGATCACCTCCATGCCACACCACACTGTTGCAGTAATCCATGCAAAGAGAGTACTGATGTTCATAGTATTCGGTTCAGTATTGCAATATTTCTGTGTTAAAAATATTTTTTATTCTAATTTTCTGAGATACTGAATTATGGGTTTTCATAAGCTGTAAGCGATAATCATCAAAAACTGAAAGAACACTTTAAATATATCAGTCTGTGTGTAATGAACCTAGTTTCACTTTCTGAATTTAATTACTGAAATAAATAAACCTTTCATTGATATTCTTATCTTTATATTTTTATTTCAATGATATTCTTATTGAGATGCACCTGTGCGTGTGCGTATACACATTTTAGGGGAAGCAAAACTTGATGTTGATGGGGTTATTTTAATCCCTAATACAAGTGGACACGGCGTAGCTGTTTGTCACATGACTGACAAGTTTTAAAGACGGGGTTTCAGCTGCGTTAACTACGGTGCAGTGTTTTCCTACTGAAATGCGGCGAGCCAATCGGATCATAAATCCTGAAGTTTCGGTTCCGAACAGTGTACAAAATGTGTCACACACTCTTCATACTTGTTTTTCCATGTTGGTCCCAGTAAGAGGCGTGGCCTATGTCTGCCAATCATAGTGAAGAAGGGGGTGTGGCTTCTAAACTTTTCCTTTAAACTATGCAAACATAGCTTTACAAAAAG
Source organism: Clarias fuscus (assembly GCA_030347435.1). Lineage (NCBI taxonomy): Eukaryota > Metazoa > Chordata > Actinopteri > Siluriformes > Clariidae > Clarias > Clarias fuscus. The sequence goes on from CM059228.1 coordinate 18,733,446, forward strand.
AGCAGCATTTTACACTCACTCTCAGACACACGCGCACACACACACACACACACACACACACACACACACACACACACACACACACACACACACACACACGCAAACAGAGAAGTACTTAGTGACACTATGTCATCTTACACAAACAAACACACCCACACACACACGTTGAGATGAAATCAATACTAATATTAAGTGCATTCATATACACACACACACACACACACACACCTTTTTGAGATGTATTTACTGACAATAAAACACAATAAATAAACACTAACACACACACATTCTACTGTATTGAGATGTATTTACTAACAATAAAACACAATGATTAAACACTAACACACACACACACACACACACACACACACACACGCGCACACACACACACATAAACCTTATTGAGATGTATTTACTGACAATAAAACACAATGATTAAACACACACACACACACACACACACACGCACACACACAAACAGTCGTTCAGTCCTCCTTCCCCAAACACTGAGATGTACTTAGTGACACTACAACATCACCCTGAACACACACACACACACATTTATACTATAAAGAGGCATACATCCATACTCCAAGGTGAACATACTCGTACACACTCGCACCAGCACACATAACCATGCACCAAATTCCATACACTCCATGTACACACACACACACACACACACACACACACACACACACATACACACACACACATACTGGCGTACAAGAGCAGACACAGAAGCATCACTGACAATACTGACACGCAGGTCTGAGAACTACAGGATGCCATGCACACTGAATGACATCATCAGACACAGTCAGTCACATGACCGCCCTCCCATCCTGGCAGCTGGAACCCTCTCACGATCTTCAGGTAAACTAGCGATAAATGCATGGTGAAGCGCGTGGTGTATACTGTATATGCGATGCAGGACAGACACAGCTTGTTAAAAGACACTACATGGGCATGAATAAAATCGTACGCGACCGGGTGACTAGGTTTCTGGTAGCTACTGCTGAAATGCTCTAAATGCGTTCGCATCGTAACACTACACGTTAAAACGGCCATGAAGAAGGAAGATATGAGAAAGATTAAAAAGAACTCAGAGTCTCGTCCCAGGTCCTCTCCTTCCGTCCTGTCCCCTCATCGATCTCTGGTGGTGGAGTCTCCTGGCTGGTGTGTGTGAGTTCATGTGTGTGTGTGTGTGTGTGTGTATATATGTGTGTGCGTGTGTGCATGTGTGTGTATGTGTTTGTGTAAATGGTCTTCCCCAGGTAAGTGCAGTTTGTGTATCACCTGTACCCACTCCTTCATGGTACCTTAATCGTTTTTTTTCTGTCTTTCATCTGCCTCTCTCCTTCACTGTGTGACAAAATCTTCACATCCTGGGAGAAAAAGAAAAAAAAAAAAAATCAGACATTTTGTGATCTGAAAATTTGTTGAGGATGGTGTGTCAAGTGTTCAAGTCAAACCGGGACTTTTTCTTGCACTGAACACCATTACGAGAGTAAAATCTCAATTTATTTCTGCTACACTAATGCGCTTATCCCAGTGGTTCACTAGTGCTCGAATACCATCAAGGTAGAAAATTTTCTCAGTTCGCCGGAGCCGTGATCAGACTGCCTGATTCTCCCAGGAACTCCTTTAATGACCCAAACATGTGTAAATGGCTGTACTTGGGATGTGGCGATATTAACTTGTGTGAATATGATTTTTCCCACAGACAGATGCGTCTTTTTCTGCAAGTTGCTGACAAGTTATCCGTCAATTATTAAGTATAAGCCGATCCACTCGCTGAATTCATGGAAACGATTGCAGTGGGCTCCGAGTCTCCTCGGTCAGAATCGTCATTCATGGGCGTACGGCCTTCTTTAAAACGTTTTCCCCGTTCAAATGTTTTACTGTGCTTGAAGTCTTCCGTAAATTTACATTTTTTTTTTTTACGACTTCATTCACAAGCAATCTCCTCAGGTCCCGGTTTGACTCGAACGCCTCTCGTACTATATTTAAAATGTTCTAGTGTTGTTTAATTCAATTTCTTTTTTTTTTTTTCTCTTTTTTTTTTTTTTTACACAAACATGCTGAATGTACACCATTATTTACAAGTTGTAAAACGATCTCTTTCTGTTTAATATGAATATCCTCAGTGGAATAATTTGATACATTTCTTATAATTTCTTATAATCTGATCATTCTTCTTATTTTCGAGAAACACTGCTGAATTCTCAAATCTGATTGGTCAGAAAACTGATTTTTTTTTTTGTTTTCGACCTAACGGAACCGTTTCCATAGTAACAAGGATTTTATATTGCACTATTACTGTTTACTTCTACTGTTTTTTTTTTTTTTTTTACTATGCATGCACCAAATGGATGCGTCTCCCTCATGAAGGTAGTAGGCTTTTTAACAGTCAGTACTCTACCATTCCCAAGGAATGACTGTGTATAGCTGCGATAATGTAAGTGATACTTAAAACTTGTTTTAGGGATATTGCAAAACGGTGTATGTGACTACAAATGCATAGAATGTCGTTCTCATTATACTTGGCAACCTGCTTTGATATAGGACAAATGAAACACTTCATGACGCTCTTAAAATAATGAACATTATCCATAACAGTAATGCGCTGGGTCGCACTGCGCAACCATATCACGGCGCTCATTTTACTATTAAACAGGTCAAAAATATGTGGACACCCGACCAGATTTAGGCCCGCTTGCTTTTTGCTGTTATTATAAGCTCAGGTGAGAACTTCAAAGGCATTATTAATGAGGTCAGGTACTGAAGTTCGATGAAGAGGTCTAGGGTGTTCCAGTTCCAGTTCAACACAAAGATCTACGCTTTGGGAACATTTTGGATGCGTGTGTCGATCTTTGTGAAAATAGTTTCCATGGAGAGAGCTAGAATAATAAAGAAATATTTTATATGCAATATGAGCAATAGGGGTAAAGTGCAATATATGAAACTTTCTTGTGCAATATATGTAGATTTATATTTAAACATACATACATTTTTGGTGACATACGTGTAACTGTTTCTCATGTCATTCATGTTAAGTGTATAAAATGTGTAAAGTGTCATTTGTGGATCTTGTGTAATATGTGTGAAGCACCTAATTTCGTTGGACATTCCACATGTTCCAATGGCAATGAAGAAATTCTATTCTATTCTATTCTAATAGAATAATGAAGTGTAATAGAGAGTTATAGTCAGGGGTCTACAAAACCTTCGGACTTTTTAAATGTAATTGCATACCTTTAGGAAGATATTTTTTTATGTGTATAATGTGTGATAAATGTGAGAATAAAATGAAGCATTACAATTCAGAAGTGGAAACTAGCGACCTGGAACAAATCTCATTCCAGAATTATCGACTTTTTACAATAACGTTAAGTTAAAAACAAAAGAAAACGAAAGTGCACCGAGAACGTAACCACATTAAGAAGCCCTGTGGTCGGATCGGTACTCGTGTAGGTTGTTTAGTTGTTGACTTTGATTTATATGGAAGCAAATTAGCATCATAATTACTTGAATTATATCAGCCTTTGAAAAATACATTTTGAAATTAAATCACTGGTGGATTGTTAATTTTGAAATTTAAATACTACTGAATTTATTTAACTGAAATATTTGACTTTAAAAAGCAACATCTTTGAATTTAAGTGCTCTGAATGTCACACGAAATTTTCAACAATCCGTTTCAACTGTGAAATTCAGATAGAAAGATTCAAGCTGTAAAATTCAGATAGGAAATTCAAGCACAAATTCAATACATTTCAATGTTCATTTCATATTCAATATTTTAGTCATTTTACTGTGATAAAGGAATTTTGTCAAAGTTTAGTTAAAGTGGGGCTAGTGAGCACGAGACACAGACTGATGTTTGTTACACACACAGAGAGAGAGATACACAGTGGTGGCCAAAAATATTAAGCCAGCATGTGCCATGTATTAGTTCTCTCTGTGTACAGAACAGGTGACGTCACCAGTTAGTTCAGGTCCGACTGAAGAGTTGTGTTCATTAAAATCGGCTGCTTTAGTTAATTGATGGAGCAGATAAGTGGCAGGACTTGTACTTACTGAAGGCAGGGTGTCCACCTCTGTACAAAACCTTCAGGTTTAGAAGAAAATGACTTCAAACTAAATACTGATAGTTGTTTGGCACTTTAGTAGCATAAAATAAGTTTTTTCTGTATAGTCATTACTTAAATGTTTGAGGTTGATATGAAAGCAGCGACTTTCACTTTTGTCCACCACTGTATATATTATTATAAAGCTGGATATAATTATGTTGAACTTTGATTTAGTCCCTGATCTTTTTGTTTTTGCTTTCAGTACAGGTTGTTCTCCAGCACATCACCTGGCCTCATGATGGAGATGAGGATAAAGATTGTTCACTTGATGGCGCATGTCAGGCTATCAATCGTCAGTCCATCAAAGATTTTATGTGATTTATGTAGATTTTCTTTTTTTGTAATACGCTATACTTTATGTAAATGTGAGTTGATATTACTTAAACATATTAAAAGACATGTCCAGGGAGCAGTTCTGGGTTGTTACTCATAAAAATGAACAGCAGTAGATGGTATTCTCATCTAGATGGTGTCCAACTTAAAACGAAATTGCAAAATAACTGTATTTTACAGGCCAAAAGCACAATCACTTTGCTTAGTCACCAGAGCATGTATTTATACTAAATTAGTCTAGATTATTTGATACGCAGTGGTTACATCTCATGAGGAGGAGTTTGTCTAATTGTTTGTCAGACAATCTGTTCCTCTTTGGTTCCTCTTACGGCTGATTTCCATGGATATAAACTTACTGTAGGGAAATGGCTCAGGATCTCCATCTGACTTTTAATATTTAGTCACCTCAGTGTCGCATTTGAGAGAAGCTTTATTCTCATCATCTAAAGCCAGTAAGTCATTCTCACTGAAGTGCTGCATCCTAAAGCCCATTGCGGTGAGAAATCAATTCACCCAGTGCTCAGCAGAGATCATTATGAAGATAACTGAAGCTATGGAAAGCAAGTTCCTTGATTATTAACTGCAATGTAAATACTGAATTTAGGAATAGTAATACATTACTCCATTACTGTAATTAGTTGTATATATTTATTTGTAATGTGCTACTTTGTAATATATAACCCCACACTGCCTGCATTTGTAAAAAAAAAATATATATATCCTCTTGAAATGAGATTGAAAGTAAGTGTAGTAAATATACAGATCATATATGGGAAGAATGTAGACATACAGTGGTTATTTATGGTTAAAATATTGCATATTCATACAGTATTTGGGAGCAATACCTCATTCAAGCACTGATCAGAGGTGCTAGAACATTAAACATTTTCTGACCACAAAACCTTTTTCAACTCTGTATTGAAAAATAGACACACGTCCATTCACACACTAGTTAAAACAAACTGTTGTATCACATATGCATCCATTTCACTGTACTCATTTAGTACAAAATTTATAAATGGGAGCATTGGCTCCCAATAGTTAATAGCATTAATCAGGAATATTATGATCATAAAACAGCAGCTACAGTATTTTACAGTAATTGTAAATACCATTTTAAGTATGAACAGGATCAAACAGTCATAAATATTACTCATTGTTCAAAAGATTCATAAGATTGAAATTGTCGTAAAATTGACCATTGATGAGGGGGATTCCCAGACTTGGGACACAGCACTGGAGTGGTCAGAAAGAGGTTTTCTACAGTCCTCCCAATCAGCAGATTGTTGAGAGCCTTAAAAGCAGGGGGAAAATAATGCAGAATAAGTTAATTGAACATCACACATGCGATAACAATTGAACATGCACCCAGTATAAATTTTGTAATGTTTTGGCATTTGGCCGCTGTACATCACCACATTTAATTTCAAATGAAACACTCAATATGCCAGTGAAATCGAAAGAAAAGTGTGTCTTTAACCATTCAGGAATTACAGACATGTTCACATACACACACACTTATTTTGGGGGTTCATAAATAACGGGGAAAAACAATTAAACTTAAGGATTGCCTTTAATACTTAAATAAACATTCTTTGCAGTCAATAACTGCCTGAAGTCTGAAACCCCTGGACATGATGACCAATGCCGAGTTTCCTCTCTCTAGATGCTTTGCCAGACTTGTGAGTCTTCCTGCTTTCAGTCTTTGTTCTTCCTTTAGTGAAAAGCATGCTCTACTTTTATTTACTTGCTGAGTCATGCTACACCAGGCCATGCAACTACTCGTCAGCCATTTTTTCCCCATTATTTATGAGCCCCAACCCAAATCTTATGACGGTTTTAAGTTAATGTAAACATTTAATCTAAGTTACTGTAAGATCACAGCTAGTTTTCCTGCAGCTGCACACAGTCAGAGCAAACTGACAAACTCTCAGGTGTCATTTCCTCCACAATTACAGTTTCTTTTTTTTTTTTATCACAAGTGCTATCAATTTACCGACTTTTGGTGGAACTGAATATAATGTAACTGGTCCATAAATACTTGCAATAGCCAGATTTATTTGAAGGTGACTCATTTCAGAATCATTGCTTTTTTAGTCACTTTAGTAGCAGATTCTCCATTTTTGCCAGACTACATTTATGACCTTCCTCACCTGTTATTGTCATTATTTTGCCAGAAATTAAAAGGTTGGAAAGATTTGGCATGATGTGTATGAACATGAACATCATGTACACACATTTTTCACAGAAGTTCACAATTCACTTGAGAGTTTTAGGCACTTTGTATAGAGGTGGACATCCTGCCTTCAGTAAGTACAAGTCCTGCCACTTATCTGCTCCATCAATTAACTAAAGCAGCCGATTTTAATGAACACAACTCTTCAGCCGGACCTGAACTAACTGGTGACGTCACCTGTTCTGTACAGAGAGAACTAATACATGGCACGTGCTGTCTTAATATTTTTGGCCACCACTGTGTATCTCTCTCTCGTGCGTGTGTAACAAACATCAGTCTGTGTCTCGTGCTCACTAGCCCCCACTTTAACTAAACTTTGACTAAATTCCTTTATCACAGTAAAATGACTAAAATATCTGATCATATATAATGAGTGTAACACACTGGAGGTGCACTTACCGAGCCGCTGCCCTCCGCCATGTAGCGAGACTCACTGGGAGCCGGTATCGAAGACGTCCGCTCCCCTGGGTCACGTGACTGACGAACGGATTCCGTTCTGGCTCGATTGCTTTTCCTGTATTGAATTTGTGCTTGAATTTTGTATTGAATTTGTACTTGAATTTCCAAGCTTGAATTTTCTGTCTGAATTTCACAGTGAAAAAATAGAGCACTTAAATTCGAAGATGTTGCTTTTTAAAGTCAAATATTTCAGTTTAATAAATTCAGTAGTGTTTAAATTTCAAACTGAACAATTCAACGGTGATTAAATTTCAAAATGTATTTTTCAAAGGCTGATATAATTCAAATAATTATGATGCTAATTTGCTTCCATAGATTTACATCAGGGTGCAGTTTGTGGTTTGAACAGGTTCATACTTATCTGATTGTTCTTCTCTGGGCACATGACTAAGGTTTAAAACATCGGTAACATCTAGAAGTGCAACTAGAAGTTTCACTAACCGAATACTTCAAGCTGTCAAAGGTGCGAGCCTAATCCTAGGCTTGCGCAATTCTCGCAATTAATGCATGTCTATTTGATATAACTTTCAAATTCAGTAATGATTACTCTGATAATATTAGATTAAATAACTGTACCACACCTACCAAGTCTTTTTGCACAGGAGAATCTGCACTTCAGTAGTTTTCGCAGTATTACTCAACATCATAGAAATACTAATCTGAAACGGGTGATATTAAACTCTTTAACACAGCATGGCAGCCCCGCCCTCTTTCCTCTTATCTCATGCATCTATCAGTCAAAATATGTAGTAAAATTCAACTGATTAATGTATAGTTGACATAGTTATGATTACTATAAACAATGCCTGACCGAAAAAAAAAAACCGCCTTTAGCGGTTATGGCATTTTTTCTTTCCAATTAGTCTCAGTAACAAGTTGTTTCCTTGTTATTGCGATTTAGTCTCAATTCTGTAAGTTCTCACCATGTTGTTGCTCTTAATTTCACTATTAAGTTTTATTTAGGTGTGATTGCTGAGATGCGACTTCATCAAGCGTTTAGCACTAATCCGAACGCACTCGGGACAATTTCATGAACTATGCTTATTAAGATTAATATTAAAATTCAACTACTTGCCACAATTTCCTTACCGCATAGTGAAATGATTTTTTCGTATATCCCAGTTAGGAAGCTGGGGTCAGAGCTCAGGGTCAGCCAGGATACAGCGCCCCAGGAGCCGATAGGGTGAAGGGCCTTCCTCAAGGGCTCAACAGTGGCAGCTTGGCGGTGCTGGGGCTTAAACCCACACCCCTCCGGTCAGTAACCTAGAGCGTTAATCTTTCGAGCCACCACTTTTTCCCCCACCTAAATATTTTGGTCACAAATTATCAAAAGTGTCACTTTCAGGTTCTGGAAGAAATGGAATAAAATGTGAGGAATTCGACCTGAAAAGATGAACTAAACCTACACAAAGCTGTCAAAGCTGTTGTATCAGTGCGAGGCCCTCAGCAGGTGGACATTAGATGACTGATTTGTAAAATCGTCATATTGAAAATATTTTTTCCAACCCTAAAAATGGTACATAATGGTTCGTGTCGTTCTGCCATTGTGTTTTCGTTTATTGGGTTGTTTGTTTTTAAAGATATCAGTTCTGGATGCTCAAATCATTTAACATGGACTTTCTTTCATTGTAAATCATAATCAGAGAAACATCAACATCACAAAAACTCTAGAAACTCCACCTCCAGAGGAGTGACTCCACCCGGCTGATGATGTCCGAGAGGTCAAAGGGCAGAGGCATGTCAGGGTCGTCGCTGGTCCAGTACGGTCGGTCGACAGGTGCCTCTTCAGGGGGTAAAGTCTGCGCCAGGCTCGACTGGCATCTAAACATAGACGGACAGAAACGCAATGAACACTTTACAAACAGCTGTTTAATGAACTGCCAATTTACAGAATAATTGGAATGTATAAGGAAATATAAGGAATGTAACACGATCACAATATAAAATAGAAATAAATAAATAAACAAATTACTTAAACACTATTTACTTTCTTTTTATGGTATGAGACAGGTTTGTTCAGATAAGCATCATTATCGGGGAGTGTTTTTTTCACTAGGGAATTACACCTATTTTTAAAATTACACCTCTGCTTCAGTACATTATGAACAGTAGAAAGGAAGAAAAGCCTTGAGATTCTTTTGGTCATGTTATTAGTGCAACAGGTTTCAGGTATGATATTATGAAGATAATATATAAAGGGCAGGGCCAGAAAGAAACAAAACAGAAACAAGGCTTAATTATAATTTAATTATAGTTATGTGCTATGTAAACATCTGCTTGATCAATACGTTACAGAATGTTTCGTCTAATTGGTAGGTGCGGCTCATACTGTAGTGTCAGGACATAAAATGACTGATGGCTGATCTCCACAACAACCAGAAACATGTTGTAAACAGAGCTGAAACAGAGCTTAACAGTAGGAATAACAACATTTTTACTTCTACTAACATACTGTACACTCTCAACATACTGTACATCTCCAAATGCACGGTCCAGTATTTACACGTTATTGTTAAAAAGCTTGATTGATCAGTATAATATTTTACTGCATCTGTCTGCATCGTCGTTGCTCTGCGTTTTTTTTTTAAATGAACGAAAACATTCCTGAATCGGAGATCTTTTTGTTTCTTAAATGGAAGTAGTCTCCAGTTTCAGTGCTTTGTATCATTCGAGAAAAAAAAAAAAAAAGGCTGAGGAGACAATTATTTTTCCGCATTGCATCATAAATAAAAGGCATTCATTGTGTAGAGATTTTAAAATAACATTTAAGCAATTTTTAAGCCGTGTGGTTGTGGTGAATATCAGCATGGCTGTGGTATCTGGTGGTGCCTACGGCTGCATCACAGTGGTGCTGATATTCAGCATAGCAGCACGGCCTAGAGTCTGATATTGCTTTTATATAGCAGTCCCACAAACCCCATTTATTATCAACAGATTAGGATTTGTTTGTTTATTTAACCAGTTATTTTGCTCCATCAACACGTATCCTTCCGCATTTGGCGGAACTAACTAACCGCGACTGGCCGGAGTTGGCGACCAACAGTTAGTAAGGATCCTTTTTACTTATTCCGCTATAAAAGATCCTCAGCTAAATAACTGTTCGGCGGTTGAATTTAAAATAATGTAAAATGGAAAGATATTGTGCTATATAGAATATGTAGAATACCTTGTTCAGGGAGTACCAGGTCTGTTATACTCTATATCGGCACTCATGGATTGCCTGTTGCCTAAATAGACAACTTGGTTGAGACTAACTGTTGTATCATTTTGAATGAATAATGCATTGAAGTCATTGGCAAATCGCTCTGGTGTAAGAGTACTATGACAATCATATGACACATGTGATGTTGAGAGTAGAGCTGTCAATATTAATGCATATGATTAATTTAGAGATTAATCCCTAAAGATTAACACCCCTACTACCCAGCCAGTGCATGCAATGCCGGTCCCATTTGAGAGATTTAAGTCAAATATAACCATTTATCGTTTGACAGGAATTTCTTTATTCCAACACTGAGTATTTAAAAAAAAAAATGCGATTAATCGCGAATAATCACAGACGATGTGATAGTCGATTAAAATTTTTAATCTAGTTAGACAGCACTAATTAAAAGTAAATAATGAACTTTAAGAAGCTACAGTCAGGTTCCGGGTTCGATTCCCGTCCCTGTGTGCATGGAGTTCGCATGTTCTCCCCGTGCTTGTTGGGTTTCCTCCGGGTCCTCTGGTTTCCTCCCACAGTCCAAAGACATGTAGGTTAGGGTAATTGGCGTTCCTAAATTGACCGTAGTGCGTAAATGAATGTGTGAGTGTGTGTATGTGTGTGTGTCCTGCGATGGATTGGCATCCTGTCCAGGGTGAACCCTTCTTTGTGCCCTAAGTCTCCTGGGATAGACCCTGAATACAGGATTAAGCGGTATAGATGATGAGTGAGTGAGTGAACGTATCTACAGTAAATTCATGACCTAGTTTTAGTTTTCAAGTTTTAGGCCTTGTCACGGAGAAGCACAGAATTACGATGAGTTCCAGGAACTTCGCGGATTTTCTTGATTCGGGATCCCGGTTTGGATTTTTAAAGAATTTTCCCCAGATTGTACAGTATGTTCTGTTAGCTCTTTGCAGGTGATAGAATATTTTGTAATGGTGGAGTCAATGTATTTAATAATAAAAAATAATAAAATAAAAAATAATAAAAAAAACACTCACATTCTTTTGAAAGTGTGTGTGTGTGTGTGTGCACAAGCCTGACCCTCGGATTTATTTATGACACCCAGTTAAAACAATGAAGCGCTCGAAGCGTGTGCGTGAGTGAAAGAGGGTGTAAAATGCTATAAACTCCTCGGAGCAATACCTCGGGTAACGTGCTCGCTTTCTAATTTCATGCGAGCGTGTGTAAATCATTTGTCGGACACACACCTGCGCTTGCACTGGCCAACACCTGGTCAGGTAGACAGGTTAGCTCCAGCACGCAGCCTCGATCTCGGCGTGCTGCGACTGATTTACGTGCACACTTGTCATGCTGTAACCACCTGAATTTGCCTTGAATAACTTTGCATAACATGCAGCAAGACAATCTTCCTGTATGTGTGTGTGTGTGTGTGTGTGTGTATATGTATATGTATATGTGTGTGTTTGAGTATCTAAAGGTGTGTGGTAACAGCTGGCTGTCAGCTGCGTGTTTCGAGCAGCCCTACTGTGTGGTGAGTAAATTACACATGATTGCAAGAATGATGCCGTGCTTGTTCATACCGTATGCGAGCGCACCAACACCCCGATAAACATCCACGAACACACACACACACACGATTTTCTTGAGTGCACAAAAGAACATGTTTTGCAGGTTCGACTTAATAAATATGTCATTTGCATAGTTTCTAGTTCAAAAGTATAAAATACAGAGTGACAATCGGGCCAATGCTTTCGTTTCTTTTACAAGTGATGAATGATTTCCTAAAGCGCTACAGAAATCAGAATGGGAACAGGGATACAACCCGAAGGGCGAGTGTTAAACGTGCGGAACCATTAAAAGATGAAATTTACATCATTTCATAGTTTATCAAAGGCGGCTTGGTGGCTTAGTGGTCTGCACCTCCAGGGTCCGGGTTCAATTCCCAGTTTGCATGTTCTCCCCGTTCATGGTGGGTTTCCTCTGGGTACTCCGGTTTCCTCCAACAGTCCGAAGACATGCAGATTAGGCTAACTGGCGTTCCTTTACTGTGTGAATGATCGTCTGAGTGTGTGTACCCTTTGAAGAACTGGCACTGCCTCCAGGGTGTACCTCGCCTCGTGTCCTACCTCTCCAGGTCCACGCGACTCTCTCTCTATCTCTCTCTCTCTCTCTCTCTCGAATCGTTTATGTACAACCCAACACTAACATAGCGATAGGTCGTTCATGAACAATTTGTCCTTTTTGAGTCTTTAACGTGACTCGTTAAAGACTCAAGAACGAGTCGTCTCAGCGAGTTATTCGTTCATTTTCTCCCGGGCGCGCATGCACAAAGTATCGCAAAACCTCCACAGGTTATGTACAGGAAACAGAAATGAGTCGTTACCTCTCGAGTCTTTCGGTCCGAATCTTTCGCTCTTTTGTCACGTGACTCCCATAGGACGCTATGCAGCGCAATAGATTCTAAAGAACGAACGACTCGGACTAGAAGACTCATGAGAAGAGCCGCTCAATTCTGTTTCCTGTGTGATGCACTGCATAGCGTCTAGCATAGAGTCACGTGACAAAAAGAACGAACGATTCGGACCAGAAGATATGAGAGGTGAACTGCTCGTTCTGTTTATCATAATGATGTCCTTAATTGCACTGTAATATTTTCATAACTGGAACTAGAGCCTAAGTTTGTGTATGTAGACGTGCTGAGGGTCTGTTTATTGAAAATTTTAAACATTTTATTTTATTTTTGATCACAGGAACGAGATCCAGAGTCACTAGAATGATCCGAACTTCCCATCACTAAGAGGCAATAAGTGAGTGAGAGAAAATACCTCATATCACCGTGGTAGAAGTTCTACTCTACACGTTCACCGCATGCTCACGGCTCTGACGATAACAATGTTGTAAAGATCCCTTGAAGAAACCGAACGCCTTTCTTTTTCCCTCTGTATTGTGTTTTAGGCATTTTTAAACATGTCTCGCTCCCTTTAATCCTTTAATGAGTAATAACAGTGATGACGGATTGTGCGTGGCAAGTTTTAGTTTTACCTTCTTTGATATCGGAGCTCGTCACCGCTGTTGAGAACAATGAATGAATACACGATCGCATTCACGGGGAAAAACAAAAAAATCATCATCTGACTCTGAGTCACAACACACCCAATAACTGTGTACAGTTCATCAGATTAGCTTCTTTTATTTGTCTTCATAATAAGTCAGGGCTTAATTACTAATTGTATTTCCATTCACGTGGGTTAGTAAAAAAAAAAAAAATTCCCTAATGTTTAATGCTAACGTGAGAACATTTGAGCTTAACAAAGACACAAATTGCACAACATTTTTTTTTCCTTCCTTAATCCTTATTATATAAATAAATCAGCAACTTGAATGCAAATCTGCTGTTTCTTGCAAAATATACACCGATTCTCTCCCTCTCTCTCTCTCTGTCTCGCCCTTTCTCTCCTGCTCCTCTCCATGTTATGAATGGTTCCGGGCCTTGACGCGGTCAGAGGACAGCCCCCCCTGGCCACTACTTGTGGTTATATATTTTGTAAGGGCCACTTAATGGTGCCGTGTCTGTCCTCTTAAGTGCTGCGTGTCAGCCTGCAGGATCTCGATTGCTACAGCATTACACGCTGGAGAGGACAATTAAAACACGGAGCGTCCATACATCATCCGTGCTTTACATCAGGGTTTAATACCAGCATCTGTTAACACGGGGTAAGTACCATAAAGCCACGCATCACTTCATAAATGATATGATTAGGTGACCTTGGGGCTGGAGACGAGTGTGAGCCGAAATGAGCTCATCAGTTACCGAAGTGGACAATTAGTCGAGAGGAAACTGTAGCAAGAAGTAGAAAGTGCATCTTACACTCAGTAGGGTTGCTTAAAAGTGCGTTTTAAATCGAAGGTATTTAAAAGATCTGATAGTAGAAAGGGTCTAAATATTTTATACTGCCACGGATAGGAATATCATTAGCCCTAGCGCTGTATAGGCAATGATAATGTTATAGATTTGAATTAGATTTGAATGATTATGTAATCTTGTTATTCAGATTCAGAATTTGCATATAATAGGCATAAGCAACCTACATGCTCGCTACAAAGGGTATGAGATGCATGCAGACATCATAGTATACACATCATCTGATACACAACAGTGTAGGCTACTTACTGTATGCGTACTGTATATCATGCTAATTTTTGTTTAAATACACCGACAGCCATAGCATCCAGCAAACTACACACCAGCAAATAGGTGCCAGGATCATGGACACCCAAGACTCAGCTATGACCAAGGGCATCAAGGGCCAGGACAGAGAAAAGCCAAAGCAGCACAAACCGCTGAAAAAAAAAAAAAATGAAAAAAAAAATCAATGCTGGCCATGATAGAAAGGCACCAGAACACCTAGTGCATCACAGCATGCCGTCCACATCGTCTGCCAGGCAAAGAGCTTAAGGCCTTTCGACCCGCCCTTCAAACTCCCCAGATCCAAATTCAATCGAGTGCAACAAGTCCAATCCATGGAGGCCTCACACCGCAACCCACAGCACCCGAAAGATCCACAGTCAACGTCCTGGTGCCAGACCCCATCACGAGGGGCCAGAACTGCTTCTCTGGCACAAGATGAACCCAAAAACCTAAGTGGTTTTAATGTTAACGACTTTAACTGATTATTTGGCTGATCGGTCTATGTAAAGATCCATGCACAAAGCTCTGACAAACGTGGGACCATAAACAGTCATGCTTTTTAACTTTTAATGTTTTTTGTTACTCCGCTAACAAGCATCATTGGGCTAACTTTACATTTCAGCATTAATAAACCATAAGCCATGTTAACAAAGTCATAAAGCAAGTTAACACATCAAGTATTAATTGATGTTACACCTTAATTCTAAATGAGTCGATATAAATTAGCATAAATTATATTACCGCGAGCTACTAAACGCTGATAATTAATGCTCTAAGGCGCACGGGTGTAAATATTTCCCTCCACCAGCTCACATTTAGCTTTTATGAATTCTGCCAGTTATTACAGTACTGCAGATATTAATTAAGGCATTAGATCACGCTGGTCATTGTTGACATGGTTATAGGTTAAAGGATAAAGCAGGTATTCATTATGTTGGTGTATTTGGAAATAATTATTCCAAGCACTGATTATTTTAGTAGCTACTTATTATGCGTTAATTATGAAATGTGTTTGTTTAATGTTAATTATACTACAGCGCTATTGAATTCTGGAATCTGATTACTCAGAAGGCGTTGAGTAATTTCCTGTAAAGACGGCCCTGACAAGAGTTTGCTTGTTGTGCAATTGTGAATTGTGCTTGAGATTTTTTTCTTTTTAATTATATATTTGTGTGTATATATATATAAAAAATATATATACACACACAATGTACATAAGTTCAGTTTATTTGTTTATTTTTCTGTTTTATATATATATATATATATATATATATATATATATTTATATATATATTTTTTAAATATATATATATATTTTTATATATATACATTTTTGGGGAAAAAGTATATTAAAATTTTTATTTTAAAATGAAAAAACATTTTTACATTTTTATGTAAAATAAAAATGGAAAAATGTCATTTAATTCTAAAATAATTCTTTTTATTTACCGTTTTTATTGTACTAATTTTATGTTCTTGAACATTTCCAGTGTGTTTCCTCACGGTACCTTTTACATTCCTGATATAAGAGCGATTTCCTTGCAGGTGTTTTTGTACCGTGACAGATAGATATCTATAGATCGCTTCATCTGAACGTTTTTCAAAAGAACCCAACAGACACCATACCAATGTTAATAACTGGGTCGTCATATCCTAGCAACGGTAATGACAGTTTGATGTTTGCTCACGCCCATTCACACCCATAATGACTTTCAGGAAAAACTCACTAGACAAAATGCAAACGTATACTCTATATACGTATAAATTCTCTCTCTCTCTCACACATACAAACACAAACGTCGAATAAAGCAGGGAAGGTCGAAACCAGAGTGCGTGTCAAGTGTACGGTGCTGTCTAGATTAACCTCTGCGAGATCCAGGCCGAGTCTCTCCCGCTTGGGCTGCGTTCACCAGAGATTGGCAATACAATCGCTCATTTCAATTTGCCCCGAAACCCTATAGCCCGGGTGCCAGACTTGCTGAAATAGCATGCTAATGTGAAAGGTATCTATGATTCTCTCGCCTGTGGGCCCACTGGGGCTCGCCTGTTCACTAACACACTCTCACACACACGGACTCACACACACAAATATACATAGTGCATGAATTTCAATTCCCATTGTCCTCCATTTATTCTTACTCTCAATTTTCCTTACACACACACACACACACACACACACACACACACACACACACACACACACACACAAACACACACACACACACACAGTCCGTTTCAGTGCTGAAACTAACCACTTTAGCTAAAGTGAGTGTTAATTATGGACAGCCAAAGCAGTCAATAGAAGGTTAATGCAGAAGTCAGAGGATAAATACCTTTAAGCATTGCATCACTTGGCCATCTCCCCGGCTCGCCCTCTGCCTGATCAATACGTTTTACTGTAATGCTCTCTCTATCGATCCTCGTCAACCCTGCGCTCCGGACGCACAGATGAGAGAAGAAAAGAAAAAAAAAACTGTACAAAAAGTAAAAATCCACAAATAAACAAAATGATTAACACCCCTGTCACTTCACACTTTTTTTCCTGCTTTCTGTAAAGATTTTTTATTTATTTCATCCCAAAATCTAGATCCTGAAATCGCATCAGCACATACTCGTTCTGAGCCGGCGTGCTCTTAACAGCATGGAAACGCGCTTAAAATGCGACATCAGTGTTTCAGCGCGGGCCAATTACCCTGATGAATGTGGGGTTCAGGGACGGGGAGGAAACGCGAGACACGCAGATGGGAGACAAGGCTTATTGGGTTAGGTCATTTATAAACCCACGGCTACAAATGGGCTTGTTTGATCACTACATTAAGGAGAGGTCACACAGAGAGAAAAAATAAAAGAGAGAAAGAAAAAAAACCTGAGTTGTGATTCTTTCACCATGATGAATGTGTTAGAGTGAGTGTAAGATTCTAATATCCGGAATGAAGGATATACATACTAATGTAGGACAGTTACTCGAATGCTATTTACTTTTTATTCAAGTTTAACTGAAACAAACATGTGTACCAACTTAATTACATATCAGAGAAATTTTTTCCACTCTTAACCTTCATGAAAGTTTATTTTCTCTTGTGATGCTTAATGATGCTATAAATACATATCGATCCAATGGGCGCCAAGTTTAAAAACTGCTTGTTTACATGACAACCATAGCAGCGACCTCATTTCCCCTCTCGTCTGGTCCAACCGCTCATTTCCTATGGTTGAATGATTCATAGGTCACTGTGTACCTTAACAAATAGAAGAAAAAAAATTACAGTGGAACCTCGGATTGCGAGTAACTCGGATTGCGAGTAACTACGAGTGTTCTGCAAGACGAGCAAAGATTTTGAATAAATTTTTACTTGAAAAACGAGCATGTCTTGGTTTACGAGTGCCGGGTTTTTTGACACCGACACACACACACACCGACACACCGACACACCGACACACCGACACACACACACACCGACACACACACACACACACACACACACACACACACACACACACACACACACACACACGCACTCTCTCGCCGCACAAGCGGAAACACTTATCTGTTGGGATTTATTTTTACTTTTTTTAAAAGATAAAGTGCAGGTTAATTTGTTTTATTTTTACTTTATATATTGTATTAATTATTTTTCTGTATTTTTTTGGGGGGGGCTGTGGAACGAATTATTTGAGTTTTCATTATTTCTTATGGGAAGATTTGATTTGGTTTACAAGTGTTTTGGAATATGAGCCCGCTTCCGGAATGAATTATGCTCGTAATCCAAGGTTCCACTGTATCTGAAACTGCACATGTAGAGAGACTGGACTGAAAATGAGAGCCAAAAAAGTTCTGCCGAACTTTTTCTCAAGACGGCATTAAGCACCTTGGGAGCAATATATTAAAAAATGAGGGGTGGCTCAACACTTTAGCACAGTATATATATATATATATATATATATTATTTATTCATTAAATACACATATTTATTCATTAAGTAATAAAAGTTACTTTTGATATGAAAATATGAACAAATTCCAGACATTATCTTCTGTATTTCTTTACTAAAGTATCATTTCCCAGTACATTTGATGATAACAACATTCAAGTCTGTACAAAACATGAATTATTTTTTATTTTTTCCTCATAATTCCATCGTAGGTGTGCACCTGAGTGTTTCAAACGCTTTGATCGGGAATGCAATCAAACGGGTCATGCAGAAAACAGCTTACAGTACTGTATGTGCCTCGTAAAAATCACGAAGGAAAAGGTCGCGTGCACAATTTTTCTTCTCAATGTGACACCATGTGTACGTAAACAATTCAAAAGGCTCTTTATAAACTGTCAGACCTACTTATAAAATTGGAATAATAATAATAATAATACATTTTATTTATAATGCACTTTATATTTGAGGCAAATCTAAAAGTGCTACAAATTATTTCTACTCAAAAGCTCTAATAAAAAGGTAAGTTTTAAGACCAGATTTAAAATCATCAACAGTCTGTGGCATCCTCAGATACTCAGGGAGAGCATTCCACAGTCTAAGTGCCGCCGAGCAAAAAGCCCGATCTCCCAGACGATGACCTGAGACAGAGCGGAGGTTTCGTGAAGATGTATGTGAAGTGATAAGTTCTTTGAGATAGGGAGGGGCATCAGCATAGATGCACTGGTGGGTAAGAAGGGCAACCTTGTATTCAATTCTGAATGAAAATGGAATCTACAGGCTTCTCTGATCTGATTAAAAGCATTAAATAAAACTGGCAACCTGGCAATAACTTTCTGTAACCTGACCTCAGGTAAAAAATGTGTCCTCATTTTGATGAACAAGATTGACGTGGTTGGATTTCGTTTCATTCTATATGTTACACAACTAAAATCAGAAGGATAGAACCATTAACCCCAGCCCCTAACCGGCGTAACCTTTCATACGAACCATGTCACGGCAATTGGTTACAAATTTGCAAGTGTGAGACCACAAACATCATGAAGTCCTCGAGCACCTGACCAGTTTTTTTCATTAAAATTTATTTAAATGACTTAATGTTGATATATTTACATGTGATGGTATATTTTCTAAGGATGTAACAAGCTTTTAAATCTGAAAAATAAAAGCAAGTTAAAGAGGAAACTTGTTGGTCTTATGTTTGTTCTCACCTTGGAAGCAGAAAACTAAACCAGCAACAATACTCAATAATGGAAGCATACAAAAAACAGCTGGATTGATAAGGGCTTTTTTGTTTTTTAGAATTCCATTTAAAATTCTCAATTCTGATTGTTCTGTTCTTCAGATGGTTCTGATTAAGGTTTTCTAATTGCGGCTCTGACAAACATTCCAGCTGCTGTTTCTATAGTAACTGCAACGTCACGTGGAGTTCTACAATTTCTAAGACTAATAATAAACTCAGAAACATGTTTAGTTAACAAAGAAAAACAGGAGTCTGCAGTGTCAGGACTTTGAAGCATTCAGTAGGTCCACCAGTGGAAAGTCGTCAAGATGGAGTAAGTCGCACTTTCAAGATTTCTGGGCAGCACAACAAGCTGCAACTTAAAATTTGTGAACGTAACCTGTTTAAACATTACATGTACACCAATCAGCCACATTAACCCCACACATCATTAACACATTAATAATGATTATCAATTGTATACCAGTAAAATGGTGACAGGACACCCATGGGGACCCAAGGCCAGCCTGTCTATTCCGATCCTACAGAAAAGGCAACGCAGCATAAATCTTGCCACAACAAAAAAGCACCAGAACACCAGGCAGCAGACAACAAGCCCAAGGCTACCTGACCTCCAAAGTCTCTAAATCCCAATCCGATCAAGCACCCATGGGATGCGCCAGACAAACAAGTAAAATCCGCAGAGACTCCAACCTGCAACTCAGACCACCCTAAGGATCCGCAAGAGATCCCCGAGGTGCCACACCCCCAGGGATCAGAGCCGCCCAGGTGGCGTAAGAGACACCGAAAATCTGGGGAGCTATAATTGTAACAGTTTTAACGTCATGGCTCATCACTGTTGATGTAAAATGATTGAAATATATAGTATTATAGTACAAATTGTAGGGCACTGGTGGCTCAGTGGTACAGTAGGTGCTTCACCTGCCATGAGAAAGGCCAGGGATCGTTTCCCAGTCAGTGCCCAAACCCCAGATACTGAATGCAGTGCCGATCCGAAGCCCGGATACTATTGAAGGTATGCGTCAGGATGGACATCTGGCGTTAACCTTCCAAGCCTTCCAAACATCCAAGTATGTGCTGACTGGATGGTCTGCTGTGGTGATCCCTTGCAGAAGACCAACAACAGTGTTATAATAAATTGCAATCCTTGACAAACTGCTTTACCATGAAAGCCCTTCAGAATGTACTGCTATTGGAACATGATCACCTTAAGCACTGTGCCCAGCGCCCAGACTAGGAGTGGGCAAGTTGGGTCCTAGAGAGGGGCAATCCTGCAGAGTTCAACTCCGACCCTAATCAAACACACCTGAACAAGCTAAGGTCTTCAGAATTACTAAGGCCACAGACAGGTGAGTTTTTTTTTCTTCTCAGTGTTGGAGCTGAAACCTACAGGATTGCAGCTCACTAGGACAGAACTTGCGTAGACCTGACCCAGACCATTGTGTGCATGGTTTTCCTCTAATAGCACGACACACGCACACGCTCACACACACACACACACACACACCTGTTTTAATTATTACATAACCATGCAAAGTTGAAACGTGTCCATCAGGAAATCAGTGTTCATCTTGTAACCTGATCTCATGAGAAATTTGTATGAAGCTGAACACTGGTTGAACACTGGTTAGACAAGCTGAAAACAAAGTGTGATATGTTACATAAACACTAGCACTAAATCTTAGCCTTTTAACTTTATTCCACTTGAGTTGTGGTACTCTGTCGCTTTACACTCTAGGGTTAGGGGTTCGGATCTTGGCTCCCGTCAGTGTGTGGGGATGTTCTCGCTGTGCTGCTGGGTGGGTTTCCTCTGGTTTCCTCCTACAGTTTAAGGACCTGCACAGTAAGATGATTACTGTTTCCAGATTGAAACCAGATTATCAGTGATCTTGTGCCATGCAATGGGCTGCAATCTGTGTTGTCTCGGGTAGGCCTGTGCCTCTACACAGGATATGCAGTATGGACAGTGGACGTCTTAATGGACGGATTCATAAATATTAGAACCATTTGGACATACAGTACATGTGAACTTGTGAAAAAAAGTAAACTTGTCAGCCAATAACCTCCACTAAAACCATTCTATCTTTCCATACAAACATTAACAAGTTTTGCATGGTCTTCCTTAACTGCGCTGCATGACATTCCATGATGGCTTTTGTGACATGATAATATATCACACTGGCCCAGCCCTCGAGCTGTTATCTAATGGTAAACGTTACCTAAGCACTGTACACGAATGTGAATTGTTAGGGGACTATATGGTTAATATTTATTTTTGGTTTTGTGATTTAACAGCTCAAGGTCTATCGATGCTACTACATATCTGTGTTTACATGAATAAATATGCATGTGTGTTAAATATCGCAGTCGGTATCACACAAGCCTTCAGGACCTTCATGGTATTGTCTGAGGACTGTGCTGACGGTGCTTTCTGCGTGTGACACATCAAACGTGTCACACATGTTCCTTTCATTATGATTCCCAAATAAAACTACCATATGATCAGCCTTTGCCTTTATTTAACGGCTATAAAAAGCAGACTGTTGCTTTTTTCATCTTCTACAGCGCTGGCGGTGGCTACGGTGACTCGTTTTTTTCATAACAACGAGCCCAATGTTAGCTACCTTCGGGGTGAGCCGCATACACGGGGAGGTCTAACTCCATGTGTACGGCAAGAGTTTCTATTAAACCACATGAAACACTGTCTCCTAGTTAATGTCTCTTAAGTCTGGGTGTCTGTGGTATCGGCTCACTTTTGGTCAGCGCAGCAGTCTCCATGAGGAGGGGAGGGAGGACCCACCCAGCACACTCACACTCCCCTTAGGCTGTTTGATGTGGCTTGAGTGGGTGTGCGAGTGTGTGGGTCCTGCTCCAACCAGATCAATCCAACACACACACGTGGAGCAAGGTGGCTACCTAACAGCCTCCATAATTGGGGTAATAAAAGGTGGATGGTGGTGTGGAGTGTGTAGCAGGAAAGAGCTCGAGCTCTCTAAACCAGGTGGTGGTCCATTTTCCTGTTACAGGGGAAACAAATTACCCAACACCTTTCCTGATCCTTCTCCTCAGGCCAAGAAAAAAAGCTCAAACCAGACGTCAACTGTGGCTAATTTACAACCTGGGTTCAAACAAATACAGATTGTAAATAGAAAGAGTCAGGATCAGGATAAAGGCAAACAGACAAGGCCGGCCTTCGCTATTAGGCAAACGATGCTCCAGAGGAAGTGAAGATGAACGCCCAGGACGTTCTCTTCCCCACCGACGCCGCTCCAGGTGAGAAATTGTCCTGGACCACCGGAACAGTCAACACTAAGTGTGACACTAAAACAAATATTAGATCTGGATACATTCATTCTTTGGCCTGATAGGAGAGCAGAGAGTGTGTCGCAATGTGTGTTACAGCAGCGAGTGTGTCACAATGCCTTAATGTGTGTTAGACTTTATCAAGAATAACCAAAGGAATTGTGAAAAATAAAAGGGATAAAGAAGCCCTACACAAGGGTAAAAATCTTCTTTTCTTCAAAAAGTAAACCAAATGTAAAAAAAATAAAAATAATAATAATCCTTAGCATTAAACATAAAAAATATATATATTCTATAATGTTAATTATAAATTGTAGCTAAATATTTATGATGAATATACCATGGCAAAACAAACAAACAAACAAACAAAAACAAACAAAAAATAAATAAATATATATATATAAATGTGGGCATTAAACAGCTTATCCAAGTTTATTCAAGTTTCTGACTGTAAAAATATAATATAATATAATATAATATAATATAATATAATATAATATATTACCAAATATGGGCATGAAACATAATTCAAATAATTTATGCAGTGGTTGTATCTGTTTTTAAATTATTTATCTGTTACAAAACTTTAATTACATTACATTATATAATAACGAGTGGGCATAAAAAATCTTTCTTCATTTATTATTTATTGTAAGCCACACTAGAGAACCACTGAGGAAAATATCTATCTATGAGAAAGAGCTAATAATAATAATAATTTTGTTTATTTTTTCAGTTACTAACAAAGAAATATGTGAAACCTAAAACAATTAATAACATCAATTTCTTGTTCCAGATCTCTTTCCTTTGTCCTAAGGGTATGCAAACTTTTGCACTCAGCTACAGATGTTTATTGCTGACATACTGCATGTTTGACTTCTGCACCAAAACTGTTTATTTAAACAATGAGAGTAAAAAGGTGGGACAAGGAGTACAAATTGTTGTGAATGTGCAAAGAGAGAGAGAGAGAGAGAGAGAGAGGGAGAGGCCTGAGGGAGAGGTTACGAGGTTGTGAAGGTGCAGTTTGTCATAGGCGAGCGTATGAGGGTCCCATAAATCTTAGCGTGATCAGGAAAGGGCTCGCGGCGAGACGGCAGGAGCGTAAACTCCACTTACCCATGTCAGATGCGAGCATCGAGCAGAATTACTTGAAAAACTTGCTGTTCAGTGAAATGTGACTGTAAAACAATCACCTTTACAGACAAGCCCATACATACACACACACACACACACACACACACATATACACACATGTACAGACTCACAAGCCTTGTGGGCATCACAGGAGCAGTGCAATAACCTGCTTGATGAATGGCCCTGTCCTGACAGCTATAGTGGCACGCCGGTGGCCCGAATCTGACCCTGGTCATGTGATCGAGCCCAGTGAAAATGTCCACAATTCCCACCCGTCTTCAGGTGACAACGTGAAGACGGGTTCGAAAGGGGTCGGCTAATTACGGCCCGTACGAACTGCTCCCCATTCAGCCTTTTCATTGGTTTGATACAAATAAAGTCTGTTTAAGGTTACCGCATGACCTCACGAGCCCAAGCACGAGCGGCATGAAAAGTTACAAATCAGTTTCAACAATAGAAAAAATTTTTTTTATATGTATGAAAAATGACTTGCTTTTTACGAAACGTTACTCCATTGTTATTGGTCACACATTTGTACGAAATAAAGCAAAATCTAAGATAATTTATGTTAAATGTCAACAAAATTTGTATGTTTGCGTTTTATGCTAAACCTAATAATATCCGCGCTACAAATTTCACGAATGTATTTCAAAAAAATAAAACAAAAAAGTTTTTTTTTTTTTTTCACTTTTTGTTTATTTGTAAACAAATTCCTCAAAGTTCTTCAACCAATTTCATAACTTCCAGCAGGAAGAATAAACATATATTGATCTGTCATTCATTTTTAAAGGTTCAGTTTTCATAGTCTACGGTCCTTTTTTTGGAAAACGCCATGCTGCGTAGATCTTTCGCTTCTGTTTCTTCCGCATACTCGGTCTATTTATGGTAAACTCTAGCATCGATTGGATCAGTACCTCGAGGAAAAAAAGACCTAAAGTACTGGTATATTAATTATTCTTACTTATCAGAAAACCATCAGGGTCTGAGGATAGACGTGTCAGACAGTCAGTCCAGATCCGGATCATTTTCTACAAGTCTGAAAGTGTTCGGCCAGCTCTGAGCCAAGTTTCGAAGGATAGTGCTGATAGGGGAAGAAATGAGGTCGGGGAAAAATCATGAATGGAGATCACTTAAATGCTTGCTGAAGCACACGAATAATCATAGCTGAAGGCAGTTAAAGAAACTTTTAGGGTGTATGATTTTTTTTTTTTTTTTTATGTAAAATTTTACTCGTGCCAGTTGACTCGATTGACCTTTATAATTACCTAGAAGGAACAATATACCGTATGACGGCTTTGCGTAGGCGTTTCATTTGCTTGTTTTTGTTGGTGTTTCCACATCCTTGCATCTTAATTATCCTGAAATGATCACCTGTCATCTGTGTGCGCTAATAGAAAATGTTCTATCGTCAGCTGATACGTGGTGCGATTCGGAATGAGTGGCTCGACCTACTTTATTCACAACGTGACTTTACATTCATAGCATAACCGGTTCCTACTACTACATAAGCTACACGTGGGCTCTCGAACCTGACAGTGGCAACCTTTTTTTTTTTTTCTCCCATGCTCAAAGTAACACAAGCTGATTTTTCTGTTCTACAGATCAGTCAAAGCAACGGAAAACCCCCCCCTTGGTTAAAAGGAAACCGAGCACTAACCTCACAGGCTGGTAAACACACAGAACGATTTAAACAAGCAAAAAACATAATTACAGTTCAGTTGCTTGTGACATGATAATTACTGAGGAGGTACATTGTTCCAAAAGGCATAACTTCAAACACTAGGGGCGAGGGAGGTAGCGATAGAGAGCGAGAAAGAGAGAGATAGTGGAGAAAGTATGCGAGATAGACATGACATGGAAAGAAAAAAAAAAACAGACATAGACAATCCTTTTCATCCATCATCCCTACTATCACACCAGCACCTGAGTCATATTGTTATTCGCGCCAATTATGACTTAACAGGCCATGCCCGGGGACAGAACACAAATGGTTCAGGGTTGAACGCATTCCTTTTTGCGGTAACCTGAGTAAGACTTGTAGTTCAAAGCGAGTGGAAACTGTAGAGATAGTTAACATTTCGTTTGATTGGCGCGCAAGGAAAGGAAATAAGTGTGTGAGAAGAGCGACATGTCTTTACGGGCATTCTCTCACAAATCTCAGCTACCACCATGACAGGGACACGACAGGGTGCGCGGCGGCACCTGAGGCGGAGTCGCGAGGTTGTGCAATTACCAGAGCAATTTATGTTTTCCAGCGTTTTAATTACGTGCGCTATTGATTGCGGGATTAATCGCAGATTCGTACAAGTTCTACAAGTCTGTGGAGGAATTTCAGGTGATTCTTGTTTCTCTTGAACAAATATAGTTTACAAGCAGGGTATTAAACGGCGGCAAAATTAAAAAAAAGCATAAAAATAAAAAACAAAAAAGGCATGAGGAAAAGAAATACTGGGTGTGTGCTGTGCCTGTGTGTGTGTGTGTGCGTCCGTGTGAGTGCATGCATGTTTAAACTTTGCCAGGTGTTTGAACTCGAGGCTCACCTGACCCTCCTGCTGTGTGGACACGGCTTTTGTTTCAGCCTATTAAGTAAATACTGTAATTAAACCAGTGTGGCATGTAAAAGGCTGCGAACAGCCAGCAATTTGTTGAAAGAAGCAGGCGGGCCGAGCAGCCCTGAAGGCACACCGAGATCATATACAGAAAAGCCTACACACACACACACACACACACAATAAAAGAGAGAAAATAGCCCAAAATAGGCATATGGCCTACAGCATGTGTGTGTCTCTGCATGTGACACATTGTTTGTTTGATCATCCAACATGGTCCCCTGACGACAGGTTATGGCATGACAGGGAAGGTAAAGGACGATCAAACTGATCAAAGAGTTGTTACAACCAAGCAAATCATCTCCAAGAGTAATTTACGAACAAGCGAATAATCTCAAAGAGTCGTTGCAAACAAGTGAATCATCTTAAAGAATCTTTTAGAAAACCAGTGAATCATATAAAAACATTATTTGCAAACGAGGGAATCATATCAAAGAGTCATTTACAAACAACTGAATCATCTCAAGCAATCATTTACAAACAAGTGAATCATATAAAAAGGCTATTTGCAAACAGGCGAATCATATCAAAAAGCCATTTACAAACAATTGAATCATCTTAAATTATTTACAACAAGTGAATGTTGTCAATCATATTAAATGTGTATTAAATGCATCAATCATATTAAAGTGTAATTTGCAATCAAGTGAATCATATTTCAAAAAATTTAAAACAAGTGATTAAACTCAAAGAGTCATTCACATAAATAATCAAATATTATAAAAATACATAAATTCAAACAGAAGCGATTCTTTGATGTGTTTTTATTTATGTCTTTTTATATTATTTTATTATTTATGTTAAACACTTTGGGGCATTTATTGTTGTTATAGTGCTATACAAATAAAGTTGAGTTGAACTGAGTTGAGATGAGAAAGAATCATTTACAAATAGCTGATTCGGTTGAGGAGTCATTTAGAAATATGTGGATCTTTTCTATGGTTCTTTATCAAACAGGTGAATCACCTCAAAGAGTCGATTAAAAACAAGCAACTCACTTGAGTCCTATCCAAACTGTGATGAAGGCCTAAGGTTTAAATAGTTGATTCATTGATTCTTACAAATTTATGAGATCAGGAGACTGTCCCAGAAAAACTTTGTAAAGCAGGGACAGCACGAACACACACACACATTCACACCAAACTGTCGTCAGTCCACTTCAAGCAAATTTCTGGAAGTTATAGGAAAGCAGGGAGCCCAGACAGGCACGTCAGGAGCGTGTAAAAACACGTGCTGCTACCTGCTACTGTACTGATATATTTTCATGCTTGAACGTTAACGAAATATCGTCGCTACATTTCCATTTGTTATAGGTGTGTGTAAAAACAAGCAGGTACAGGAGTGCCACTCAACCTGCTGACAGAGGTAATGAAAATAGTGAAGGTGGCAAACATGAAGAATGTATGTAGTTTTAATTTTCTAAATCGCTGAGGGATATTTTCATTCTTAACATTCTGGTTCGTTGATGCCATTGTTCCAACATCTTTAATTACAACCGGTATTTTCAATTTTCAGCACACTTAATCAATGTTTGTTTTGTGGATGCCATGCCTGATGCTGTATACACAGTTCCAACCGGTTATGTTTCAGGTTCATACAATGAAATGAGATAAAGTATTATTGATTATCCCATTTCTATCTCTTTTTTTTTTTTTACCTAAGCAACTTTCTGTGTTAATAGTTACGAATGCTTCGCGTGTGTAAAATGAGATCACTTAATTGTCTAATCATGCTTATCAAGATCAGAGTTTTAGGTCATCAGCGTCAACTTGTGTCCCGTTCCTTGTGACAATGTCAACATGAACATGGCTGTCTTTCCTGCCTAACTGATGTTGTCTGACCTTTGCAATTAAGCCACTACCCTAACAAATACAACAATGTTCTGTAAACCTGCATTATGTCTACATGTTTGAGTGTTGACATTAGCGTGTAGACAAAGGACTGGGTGGATCAGAGAGCAAATTGCATTATTTCTTTATTACATATGGGTGTGATGCGCTCATTCTTCCTGACACAAAGACAAGGAGGGTAATATCGTCACCTAGATGTTTGTACAGCTATTAGGGACATGCCAGAGGACCTGAGGCATTCCAGTAATGTTTGCTTTGTAATTGAGTAATTTCCATTTAAACGCCCTGTCCTACACAGATACTTTCAGGTATCATTTTAATATGAGAAAGACATGACCCAAAACCAGGAATGACCTGTGACCTCCATCAGCATCACTCCTGTCCATTGTTCATCACTGAAATAGACTGGAAATGTATTCACACTTGCAAACCTAACCAGTACAACACAAACAACCTTGTTATATGTAATACAGTCACCATGTTAACCCCCTGCTTCGGACTAATTATAGGCAAAACGTATTAAAATATCGGAACTAAAACTTTTTTTAGTTTTTATAGAAGAAAGCTGCACCTAAGAAGGCAGCGAAACAGCTACTACCAAAGTAAGACCTGCTGTAACATGCCGCTCATGTACTGCATACAGAAGCGGGCAGACAGCGCTCACCTCTGAGTTGGACTGCGATGAAGCAAAAGCAGCAGTTTGAAAGCATACAGCAAGTTTGTTTGAGGAAGTTGTTAGAGTTTATCGTTCATTGTTACTAGCGGATGGATAGAGGAAAGTTTGCTTAGAGATTTGGATGGGAAGGTATGTTGATCGATAATAAAATTGGAGGGTTGGAGGGCATCCGTTGTAAAACCTGTGCCAAGATGTATGCGGATCGGACGACCCCGCTGTGGCGACCCCCTGACGGAAGCAGCCGAAATAAAGTTAGTGTTTATTTCAGTTACAAATCATGATTTTACAGGACATAAGCTAAACAAATGGCAAACCTTACTCTTGGATACCGAGAGTCACACTCTAGACTCACAATTCATCATTGATGATTCAACCATTTCCTGCCAGGATCTTCACACAATTATTTCATTATATCATTATATTATTTTCTTAGTTACACAGACATGTTGTGGTAAGAAGGCAATAAAGTTGTCAGGAATTATTATTTTTTTTAATTACATACAAGCAATGACAAGCAATGCAGACATCAAACTTTGTGTTGTTTTGTACATGACCCCATGTCGAACAAAGAACAAGATCTTGATGAATCGTTCATTCATCAGTCACCTGTGTCCGAACACAGCATGGCACAGCATTGGATTTTAAATCAATTTCTGAACTCTGTAAACTGAAGCACCTTCAGACGTTTGGGTGACAGTTTCAATACCGTTCGACTTCACAGGTGACACTGATCCAATTAAATGTTTGGACATTGTGATCTTCAATTTGATTCAATTTCATTCAACAGCAATAAAGTTTATTGTTTGATTTGTCCAAAGTAGCTAACTTTCTTACAGGTTTTGGAGTACTAAAAGTTCCTACTGTAATAGTCATTAAAAAGTTGTGTAACTTGTGTTGTTGATTGTTTAAATGTCATGTCTTATAGCTAGCCTTCTTTTTTTGTTTTGTTTTGGACAATCTTCTGCTCCCCTCTCCAGTCCACTAGGTGGCAGTAATGAACATAGCAGTCCATAAACTCAAAAGAAGAAAGACTTGTGAGTATTTGTGTTTTCAACAAAAGCTGTACTGCATTTTTAAAGGAATCAGGCAATTTTTAGACCATTTTAAAATTTATAAAAACTGTAAGCTCATTCTGAATTGACACCGAATATGGCTCATAGCTTTCACCATCAACGCCACATCCAAGCTGATTCTCTTCCAAAGTTGGAATTCTTATTGCAAAGATATTGACTTGCTGGAAAATCATGAGTGAGTAAAAAAAAAAATCCCACCTGTGCCATGCTTGTAGTACGATAATGAAGTCATTAAGAGGTGTTAAATATGTTGTAATCTGGTCAATTCTGACGTTACTATGCCTTTTTTTGAACATGTCCCCATCCTTACCGTTTCCTGCCAAGTTGTACAAGTTAGTTGTACAAATCTTTACCCAATTTTTTCTGAAGTTATGCGACCGAGGCTCCCACTCTGAGTGTGCCAGGGCCTAAAAACAAAACCTGATTCTATTTCTTAAGTTCATTTATTGTCTTTATTATTTCCCTTTGAAATTAGTGAAGTTCTTCCAATCTTGAATCTTGAATTGAACACCACTGTAACTGCACTGTAACTGGGAAGTCAGAGTGTCAAACATCTGCAGCATCAACTAACACAACAGCACCATGATCTCTATGCACATCACAACTGTTTCAACATATTTTTAAGCTCATGAAATAAATTGCAGGGTGGAATTTTCTTTTCACAAATACCAATGTTATTGTGCAAACACATGCATGCAATACCAAGCATGAACAGAAAGGATTTGCATATTTCCTGTAATGAAAATTGCACTAAAGGAATCAGCGAATATATCTCAAGTAAAGCTTCAGATGTTAAAGTACGAACGCTGAGATTGTGCCTATATGTTCTGCTCTGAACAGAAGAAAATAGGTCCTTGGAGGGCGCAATCGAGAGACAAAAAGCATCAATCTGTGCTGAATATGATGGCAAGAACTCCTTGCACATTGTTGTAATCGGGCATATTTCCGGCCTTCAGGTAGGCACGTTGGGCAAGTTTTGATTCGGTTCCATTTTAAATAGTTTTCCGGTTCAGATACAAATAAAAGTCATACATAAATGACGACACAATACTTTTTATATTTATGTCAGACATTCAAAGTTATTTCATCAAAGACCTGGAGTATGAAGATCTGATGTCATCCCTTCCCTCTTGGAGTGTTTTCTTTTTGTCGCGGCATGCCTGCGCCG
Organism: Clarias fuscus; assembly: GCA_030347435.1. NCBI lineage: Eukaryota > Metazoa > Chordata > Actinopteri > Siluriformes > Clariidae > Clarias > Clarias fuscus. The sequence goes on from CM059228.1 coordinate 18,764,953, forward strand.
CCTGCGCCACCTGTTCCACGCCACCGCGCAGCCAACTGAAAATTACTAGGTGAGTCTTTGATGCCGGTGGTTAGTTTAATTAACGAAACAAAACACTCAGGTTACAGCCCTACTGCTCCCTCCCTGCGGTTGTTCCGTAAACAAGGCCGTTTCGTGCCAATATTTTTTGAGGTGTCGTGGGACAAAATAACGATGGAAGGCGTCCCAGCCACCTGCAGTGAAATGAACTCAATGGTACCAGACACATGTGTCATACATGACATCCTAGTAACTGAGACAAGCCTGCAATCAAGCACAATGCAAACTATTTGTCTGTTTAGGTCTTTGAGACATACATAAAGGTCTTGGAAGATGTTGCCTCATCGCTAAGCCACCCACCTGTGGATGTCACAACTCTGAGTTAGACAGTGCTGGAATGCCGACTTTAGGATCTGAGTCCGTTCTCGAGTACGCTTTTCTGTACTGAGCTGTACTTGTCTCTGAAATCTTATGATTTCTACTTAGACTTGTTTCAATCTTGGGCATTGGTCTGCATTCAGACGGTTACTAATAATTCACTAATAATGGACATAATAGCCTAGTAGAAAGAAAAACAATTATGTACAGTAACTGCCTCAGTCAGAACAGTTTGATCCAGATGAGAATACAACCTTTGATAATCTGTTCACACCAGGTACTGTAAATATTAGCCATGCAAACACTTGATCTGATCATATCTCGCTTGTTTAAATAAACTTTATTATTAAACTAAAATTATTTCTGTGCTTGTTTGCCCCATGGTGGGGGAACATTAGGTGACGTGACAAGTTTCCAGGAGGGGAAATTTTGCTTCCATTCCTGATCGGTAAACTCGGTGAGAACAAAGAACTCCCTTCCATTAGTGTTTGTTTCAGACTTTTAGTCACTGGCTCCTGTTCTTTGAAAGGGCACTGACTGGCACACCTTTCGTACGCAAAGAAGCATCTAACCAATCATAGGTGAGACTGAATTCACGTAACCAAGGATAATGCAGGAGGCGCAATTTTGTCCGCCAAAAAAAATAAAATAAAATGATAGGAACTCTAACTCTAAACCTCCATAGGTTTGGAGCCTATCCCAAGAGACCTTAAGGCGATGTACTGTACACTCTGGACTGTGTGCCAATTCATCGGAGGGCAACATAATCATTTGTGTGATGATTAAAACTGTTAAAGCCAGCTAGTAAAGTAGGGGCAGAAGTAAAGACCTGGCTTCAAACAGGATATACTGTAAAGGTTTTTGGTCTCACTTTTATTTGGGCTTGACCTTGATATTGACTGGACACCTTTTAAGACTCAGTCTTGAATCAATCCCAGCTAGGCCTGATCTTGGACTAGACTTGGACATGACAAAACAGGTAGCAGAAACCTACCATGTACATCTTGATTGATGTAATAAAACTGATCTATGCTGATCATCAACTATACACCAGTAATCTGGTGACAGGATCATGGAGACCCAAGGCTTGCCCATGCCCAAGAGGACCAAAGGCCAGCACAGCTTTTCCGATCCCACTGAAAAGCCAATGCTGCACAAATCACTGAAAAAGTGATGATCCTGCTGGCCATGATAGACCAGAACAGGCACCAGAACCCCATGCATGGGGTTTAGCAGACAAAGAGCCAAAGGATGCCGAACTGGCCTCCGATCCAATCCGATCTAATGCACTGGACAATCCAGTCCAATGCATGGAGATCTCACGCTGCATCCCACAGTAACCGAAGGCTCCATGTCCTGGTGCCAGGTCTTGTTAAGTCACACCCAGAGAGGCACAAGGGGAACCCAAATCCTAGGTTGTTGTAATAGTTTTTAATGTTATAGCTGATCAGTGAATATACGGGACATCTATTTACATAAATCTGAAATATATATATATATCTATATATTTGTTCCCACGTATGCACCTTGCAATTTGATGAAAGAAGAAAACAGTCTACACTGTCACTTTACGTAAAATATGTACTGTATATGCAGTAATGCACCAGCCATGGGAGCTGTTCCTGCATGGTGAATTTCTGCTAATTTGTCTTGGCAATACTGTATAAACACTTTAAATTGTTTGCTATGTCGCTACTACAAACGCGCGATCTCTTTGAAGAGCATCAATATTTGAACGGGACGTCATGCTTTCGGAACACGCTGTAAAACAAATCCATGAATCATGCTCGTTATGTATTAACGCTGTGTAAAACAAAGCCTCTAATGCGGTTAAATCGTGTGTTAACATGGACTCTTTTGTTGCGTATTAAACTAGCCAAATCCTATGCTAGCACTCGTATCCTGGTTAACAGGATGCCTTTTTTTCCCCGAAGACAGATAAATGAGTTATGATCTTAATTCACTTTCAGAGTAAATGAAATATAGTTTATTAGCAGGTGACTACGTGAGGCAACCCGTTAGAGAAGACATTAGCAGTAACAGGTTGAGCAAGGTTCTCCTGAGCTAGCTTACGTGGATTTGCGGATGGAAGTGCGTGTACTGGGTGTGTCATGGTTTAAATAAGAATTAGGCTTCAATAGAAAAGTCCTTGGAGTGACGTCGAGTCTCAGAAATGAGACTAGGAGTGCTCATGTCTGATCTAAAAACATCTAGTGACCTAGTGCAAAAGATTTAGACACAGGACAAGCTTCCATCTACACATACAGTATATATATATATATATATATATATATATATATATATATATATATATATATATATATATATATATATATATATGTGTGTGTGTGTGTGTGTGTGTGTGTTTGGGCGTATGCCTCTCCTGCCCCTTGGCCCTCTCCTGTGGCCACCAGCTGTCTTCTTTTCCTCATCTCTTCTGCTTCAACTAACACACACGCTTGTCGAAGCCAGTACCGTAATGTTTCATCTTCATCAGGTCTCCTGTAGTACAACCCGTCCAGCACGGAAGTGAAGCAGGACACACACACACACACACACACACACGCACACACACACACACACACACACACACACACACACACACACACGCACACATGCACCTACACATCCCCTGTGTTTCAGTCTTGTTCACAATACTGTGCAGATATAAATGGCTTGTTCATGTAGCTCTGTTGGCCCCTGGTACACTCTCTCTCTCTCTCTCTGTCTGTCTGACATTCACTGACAGCAGAGAACGACAGGTACAGGAATCTGCAGTGGTTCAGATTTAATGCTCTAAAAAGCACCGGGTCCCTCTGCTACCTACTTACCTTCAATCACAGCTAACATCACAGGACAGTGGAAAGGGCAAGAGAGAAAGACTGCTTTTGCTCAAATCTCAGATCAATGGGACTGAAGTGGATAACAGAAGCTCTAACACACCTATATATATATATATATATATATATATATACACACACACACATCTACATAAACAACTACACACTCAGGACCAGATGTAGATCCCAGGATCATCGTGTGCCCTCTTACTTACTAACGAGTAAGCACTTTTTAGGCTTTAGATTAACATTAAAATTAAACAAGGCCAGGTTTCTGCTGCTGAAGTTCTTCTGTGACATAAATTGAATCATCATTTATTTAGATAAAATGAGGATATTGAAGATTTGTTTTTTCGCTTCCTATAATCAATTGTCCAGTTTAGGTAAGCCAATAATGATTTACACCGAACCCAATGAACTGTTTTTCTCTTCAGTTGCTGTCATGGAAATATTAAGGTCACTGATTGGTGAACAGATTAACATTCTGAACAGTTAATCAGAAATTGTTAATATATTAAGACGCGCATTAGCTGAACAATCCCAACAAACTAGCTTTGTGAAACAAATTAATGACACCCAAATAGGTTAAACAAAAACAATATTAATTATGTAAATAAATGTATAAAATTGGTATAACAGACTGTACTTGATACCCCCCAATCTGGCAACACTGCTTGTTTAACTTCGCACAGAGTGGTAAGGTAAACAAACTCTGGTCAGCTGTTTCTTTTCCAGAATTTCTCCTTCGTTTTAGAAAAAGACTTTGCGCTACGCTCCTTATTTGTGAGTTATAGAGAAACATTATGCAAAACATTAGCGATTAATTAAAAAAATTCTTAACAGCAATTAATCAATGAATTATTAATAATAAGGTACCTAACCCAAATCCTCAACGTCTGGTGACACGACAGAAGCTTTTTGGTGCTGGAACTGAACAAATTCTGCCAGGAGATCTGGATCTTTTATGATTGGTCTTTTATGATCTGGTAGGATTCAAGATGAGATCTTTGCTCGAGAACCAGTACCTGAGAACACTACGTGGTTCATGTCGTTCCAGTCGCTACCCTAACGCCCTACCCTTCTGAATTCCCCCTGTCATTACAAGCCGAAAAACTCACCCAATTATCCTTCATATTCACCTCACAAGAAAGTTGTCCTAAAAGTTGCAAATAACTTAATGCGTGTAATCCGCAGGCGACGTACGACGCATTTGAAAGGTATTATTCTTCGTTTGCTCCTAAAGTTTTACTCCTTGTTTCCACGGAGCTGACTTACTCTGGAATAGCGAGCTGGAGGCCCGTGGGCAAAGCCGGGGATTTAAGATTCGCTAATCTGCAGCTGAAACAAAGTGGAGTAGGAGAAGAAGTGGGGCGCAGAGAATGAGAGATGGGGACAGGGAAGGAGAGACACAGTGGGAGGAAGGCTGAGAAGCTGGGAATGAGGCACTTCCGTTCAAGTCCTCAGGCATTCATATGTTAATGCTGCCTGCTTCCTATGCTTACTGTCAACAGGATCTTGCTAAGGCATATAGCCTCCAGCGGCGCCCGCGGAGCCTGGTGGCAAACGAACAGCATACACAGTAAATCCAACTTGTCTGTACAAACATGCACACATACATCATCCTGCCTCAGCAAATGCACACAAGCCTTCCCGACCTTCTCGCTACATACACACACCTTCCTCTGCGCCACGTTTCAGTTTCTGATTAAGCCCCGTGAGCTTTATGCTAAAACCTAAAAACGGATCCCGGCTTCCTTTCACCATGTCTCCTTTCACTCGCTTTTGTCTGAGAGACGAACCTCACATTCGAGTCTGTGTTCCTCACTCTGTACATCACAGCACTAATGAGGATGACTGTAACAAAACCTGAAGATTAATTTGTAGAGCGAAGGCAAAATTTTTTTTTTTTTTTTCCTGCAAACAAACAAAGCTGAAAAGTTGGCGCAATGAACAGGAGCTGGAAGTGCCGAGACAGTGAAGGCATGCAGTAAATAATGGCATGACATACTGTATACAGAAGACAACATTTTATACAAGTGAGGAAAAATGAAAGATTGGGATTGCTTGGGATCAGTACACGAGGTCACAAGGTGTCCTTGGAGTACTTAATGATGACTAAAGGTATTTCTTTTAAGCAGGAATAGGAAGGAATGATGTCATTATCTACAAATGAAAAGATGTGTAAGAGCTGCGGCACTTTTAACTACAAAGGGCGTTCAAGTCGAACGCGGGACTTGTGATAAAATTAGTTGTGAATGAACGTGTAAAACTGATTGACAGTTACAGAAGACTTTAAGCACAATACGCTGATGAGACTGTTAACCGCATTTGAATGGCAAACATTTTAAATATGGTTGTACTGTTGTCTGTCGGAGGTGGCTCGGGGCCCACTGTAGTCATTCCCATGAACATTCTGCAAGTGGAACTCTGTGGGAACGTCTAAACACAATTACTCACTAACACCACTTGCACATTACAGGACCTCGGCTGGGAGTTATTGACACATCCGCCGTACAGTCCTGACCTCACTCCACATGTTTTGGGCATCAAAGAAGTTCCTGGGAGGCCAGTGCTCTGGCGTACTGAGAAAACTTTCTACCTTACAAGAAGGTACAGTATCCAAGTATGGGAGGAGTGCATTAGAGTATAAGGGGATTACTGAATATAGAGAAATAAATGGAGATTTCAATCTCATGACTGTGTTCTGTTATTCTGCACAATCAAAAGTCCTGGTTTAACCTGAACATCACTCGTATGTTATGTATGCTTTAGACAGTTCGTTTTTTTATGGATGTTACGGAGCCCTTCAGGCAACACAATAACTTTTGTAGTAAAACAAAGTTTACGGGTATTTATCTGCATCTGTGTCTCTGTCTCTAGGCACCACCGAGAGTTCGATCTGGCATCGAGTTCCGTTCAGTCCCTTAAACACGTGTAGCTGGCACAAACACATTATCTGACACTCTGAGAAACAAAGCTGGAGCATCGTAATTCCAGGTCGAACACAAAAGTAAACAACTTCATCTAGTGTTGTGTGCATGCAACAGTGTGATAATGCTGATGGAGGAGGGAGCTGAGCAAAGAGTATAATTAACAAAGAGCAGAGACAGAGAGAAAGAGAAAAGAGTGGAGAACAAGACAGAGAGAGAGAGAGAGAGAGAGAGATGTGTGACACTTGTCCTCAGCTCCCTTCAAACAAACGTTTCTGTTGGGACACAGCTTTGTCTGGGCACCAGCGAGCGCTGAATGCCTTATTTACAGTTTTTAATTGCTCTGTTGATCAGTGGCCACAGAATAAATAAACCCGGGTAATAATCGGGCCCCACAATAGATTCGTTAGTCTCCCTGACAAGCGGAATAAAATACCGAACAGCGCACTGGGAAATCTGACAGTAGCTTATGAAAAAGACGAGACAGGAAGATTTAGCCGGAAAAATGTTCCGGATGCAAATTGCGGTGTGTTTGGCTCTGTAGGAGGGGAACTTGTGTCATGGGTTCTTTAGGGAATCTGCCGGACTGAGCGGCGTAAGCTTTCAGTGAGGTCACTGATTTATATAAAATATGGGTTAAATTTTTTTAAATTTAATATACAGTACAGTAAGTTCCCAACATATAAACAAGTTCTGTTCTGAGAGCTCGTTCGTAAGTCCAATTTGTTTGTAAGTCCAACAAACATTGTCTAGATACTAGGATATTAACACACCTAGCTATACACAGTATAAAACTAACATGTTCCATGATCTTGATCTTGTTCTTTAGAATCATGCAGATGGCTGAATTATTCATATTAAAAAAACAAGCAATGTCTGCCATTCTTTTCACCTCACTCCCTTCTCTCAATTATTTTCACTTTTGTCTCCGTCATTATTGCTTGCCGCTTCTTAGCAGTACCAGCTTCATCGCCCGCTGCTGTTACGCTCGCTTACGGGAATCCTGCACGCTTGTGACAGTGCCAGACCTGTGGATCGTATCTTCAAAAGTTTGTAACTCGAATGTTCGTATGTAGAGGACTTGCTGTATATAATGCACATAATGCAAATGGGTAAAAAAAAAATCCAAATGTGTCATATTATTAAACACTATCAAAATATAAATATTTTAATAATACAGTTATGTAAACAACATAAAACAGTTTGCTTCAAATATATCTTTACAATAAAACTACACTAAGCAATATGCGCCTCCTTCTTAGTGCCACATGCTGAGAAAACTTTTTATGGACGAGTTTGTTTTTAATAATCTGTAGTTATTAATAAAAAAAAACACTTAATGCTAATTATACATTGGCGTTATAGTAGATTACTGCTGCAGTTCAGGCACCTAGAGGGTTGAGAGTTTGATTATGTGTGGCGTTTGCACGTACTTGGTGGGTTTCCTCTAAGTACTCCAGTTTCCTCCCACAGTCCAAAAATATGCAGATTAGACTAATTGGCATTCCAAAATTGCCCATAGTGTGTGAATAAGCATGTGTGCCCTTTGATGGATTGGCGTACACAGTCTCAAGCCCCAAAGTTCCCTGGCATAGACTCCAGGACCCCGTGACCCCCGTATACCCCGTACTGGGTATAGAGGGACATTCATTCATTCATTCATTCATTGAGTGAGTGAGTGAGTGAGTGAGTGAGTGAGTGAGTGAGTGAGTGAATCACGCCTATAGAAGACATATTTAAACTTTTTTATCCCTGTTGTTCAGTTGTTTTTTTTAAATAGCTACTGTATATTACTCTCCTATTGGTATTTCCATATGCTTTCCAACATTGCAAAGTCACTGCAGTGATCAGGCTTTCGTTCCTTGAAATTATTTCGTTCTGTTCCACAATCTCTGCAACATCTGCACAACAACGTTACATGTTAACTCACACACTTACATATGTAAATATATTCCAGATCAAAGGCAATACTCACTTAAACGGGTCAGACCTTATAGCGTTAGTGTGTTTTGCGAAAATTGCTACAGCAGCCACAAAAGCTCCAGGAGATGAAAACGCCCTATGAAAAATTAAAAAGTCAATCAGGTGGCAATTATTCCCTTTAATCTCTCGGAGGCAGCCAAAAGGGGAAAAGGCCTCGGGTGGGCAGAGGCTGGCGGGCGTTCTGCTATTCGTCTGTGCCAAAAAAAGAAACACTCTACATCGTGCTCGGGAAACTCTGGGAAAGTGTGCTGCAGGAGTTTAAGGATAGAAAACTGATAAGAAAGACCATCATCATTCACAAAAAAAAAAAAACATAAATAAATACTACTACTACTACTAATAATAATAATAAAATAGACGAATGCCTTCGACAAGCTTGATTTATTTTCACTTTTCAATGCATCCTGCTTTGCGTATAGTTACGGAGCAAATTAACAATATGAGGAATTTTCAAAAACTGGGGCATGAGTTGTTTTCAAAATCAGATGTGCTCCGATTCAGGCCTCATTTAAATCTTGTAAAATTACAGCTTGTAGCAAAAAAAAGTAAAAAAAAAAAAAAAAACATAAATCATTACACCATAGAAACGGATAAAAGAAAAATCACAAACTACTGCAAAATATCCGGAGATCAGGCAGAGTTACAGACAGCTCCTTTTAGGATTAAACATTATAAATTGCTGAGCGTAACGTGTTTATTCCAGGATTATCCCATTCCATCATGATCTATAGCAAACCAAATACCTTAAAGAACCACAACACTTTCCTAGAACAAAAACAAAAGAGTTCAGGAGTTCAAGTTTATTGCTGAATTACTTTTGTCTACTGTCTACAACAGCAAAATCAGGAATATGACCTAATGATGTTCCCTGATGGATCAGTGGTGACGGGGTTGGATTAGTACTTGAAAGGGCAAAAAAAAAAAAAAAAAAAAAAGATAAACTGGGATTAACGGTACGAGCATTTCAAGGATGTATTTCAGTTTAGAAATGTAAATAAAAACTATTGTGGTAGCTAAGCTGTTATAGCATAAGCTGACATTGCACTAATGATCAGAAGGTCATGAGTTCAAATCCCATCACTACAAAGCTGCCACTGCTGGGCCCTTAAAAAAAAGCCCTAACCCTCAATGCATGTTATCGCTCTGCATAAGGAGCGTCGCTAATGCCACAAATGTACTGTAAATGTTAGCTCTTGTATTCTGAAACAAAAGAAAGTCCAAGACGCAGAACTCTCTCTAAATCACACACATGCACATAAACATATAGGAAATCTCCAAAAATATAGAAGACAGAAAATCTTTAGTCAGAAGATATACAGTACAGATTTACAGTAGAAGCTGCACATCATTACACACTAATTCAAATATTCTAGACGTCAGCAGTCGCTCTGATTTCACTACACTTTAAAAAAGGGGGTCTATTTAGTCCATTATACACGCATTAAATGTTACACATGGGTAAAATACTGGGAAACACTCACACATGTTAACTCACCCCTCATAACTCACACATGTTCGCCCCTGCAAAACATTTACTGCAGTACACACATGGGTTAAAAACATGGGTTACACATGGTGTTTGGAAGAGTGGAACAGTGCTCGAAATTGGGTCCAGAATAGTGTCTTGAGCAAAAACAAAAAAAAAATGGAATGGTGTACTGAATGATGGAAGAGTGTTGGGAAAGGTGTAATGATGTCCTGAATAGTGGAATGGTGTTCCGAATGGTGAAATGGTGTTCTAAACAAAGAAATTATGTTCCGAATGGTAGAACGGTGTTCCGAATGGTGGAACAGTGATCTGAATGGAAGAATGGTGTCCTGAATGGTGCAACAGTGTTCTGAATAGTGGTATATAGTGTTCTGTACATTGCACTGGTGTTCTAAATAGTGGAATAGTGGAATGGTGTTCCGAATGGTGAAATGGTGTTCTAAACAAAGAAATTATGTTCTGAATGGCGGAAAGGTGTTCTAAATAGTGGAACAGTGATCTGAATGTGGGAATGGTGTCCTGAATGGTGCAACAGTGTTCTGAATAGTGGTATATAGTGTTCTGTACATTGCACTGGTGTTCTAAATAGTGGAATAGTGGAAGGGTGTTCAGAATGGAGGAACGGTGATCTGAATGGTGGAATGTAGTGTTCTGTATATTGCATTGGGATTCTAAATAGTGGAATGGTGGAAGGGTGTTCTGAATGGTGGATGGGTTTTATAAACCATGGAATGGTGCTAAGAAAGGTAGATTGGTGATCTAAATGGTAGAATGGTGTTCTGAATGGTGAAAGGGTGTCGGGAAAGCTGTTCAGAACATTTCAGAACATGTGCTTTGTGATTGTATTATGTTATGAACACTACTTATTATGCATCATGATAACTATGTGTAATGCCTGATAAGTTTTTTTTTTTTTTTTTTTACTTTTAAGCATCATTATTATTTCAGAAATAATTATAACATTGTGCATTTTTTTCTAGAATTTCCAAATGCCTAATAAAATGTGATATGAGACAGCACACGATAAGAACATGCCCATAGTTCATTATACCCAGATATGACCTTTGTAGAAAGTCCCATACGACATCTCGACTGTATTAAGCTATAATGATGTCATCTAACGTGCTGTGTTTTTCCTGAAGTTTTCTTTCCTAGTCCTGCACAAGAAGCGGCAAAGGAAACGTCGCGCTAATTATTCAGACGTCGCGCTAATTATTTTTCACTTCCGCGGCAGACTGTCTACTGCAAACATTTTAAAAAGAAAAAAAAAAAAGGCACAACTAATAGACAGCGTATTTTTCACTTCCGCTTATACGCATTGCACCACGAGGCGTCGGGAACGTCCCTGAATACGAACACCAGTCACGCAGCTTCATGTTCTTCCAGCTAATGTAGCAGCAAACCGCATCAGCCCAGACCTCCTAATTGCCCGAATGACAAAAACACTGAAGTAGGTCTTTTTCATCCAGTGTATCACACATCATAGCTGGAGCATGAGGCGTGTAGATTAGGACACGGACGAGCCTTTCGCTCGAATGAACGAAGACGCTCCTCCATTTTTTTTTTATGCTTAATGACTTCCAAGCATCCTCTGACATTATCTCGGTACGCCAGCCGTCATCACTGGACGTTTCCTTGTGACAGGAAGGACCTGGTAAAAGACGATGTGAGGGAGGGAATAAATGGGAAAGAATATCGTCTTATGAGGAGAGAGAGAATGTGAGTGTGTGTGTGAGAGAGAAAGAGAGAGGTAGTCATCATTATGAATGTTGTCTAGCATGTTAATCAGTGAGTCTATGCAGCATAGATAATGTGTGTGTGTGCGCGTGTGTGTGTGCGCGTGCGTGTGTGTGTGTGTGCACATGCACGTGCAAAACGGCATACGGCGTATTTCCGCGTCATTAGGTCCAGTCAGGTTTTTCAGACACACACACATACACACCAGAGAGTCATTTATGTATAGGCATCTGTACATGGTGATAGGAAGTCCACATGAAATTAATGGACAGTGCATCCAGCAGACGCACACAAACACACACACACACACACACACACACACACACACACACACACACACACACACACACTCTTCTAAACAATAATGCTTACATCCACACTCTTTGTGTTTGTGTGTATGTGTGTGTGTGTGTGTGTGTGTGTGTGTGTGTGTGGTTATAAAGCATGTGTGTGTAAATTCATCTCTGCAGCAGTGTGTTGCCTCGGTATCTTCATTAGAACAGGAATAACTGTAATTAGGGTTAACTCGTAATGGCTGCGGAAGGCAGAGCAAAACGAGCAGGGCTCATTTAGATCCAGTTTTAT
>CM059228.1:18781912-18799412 GCA_030347435.1 Clarias fuscus
AACTATCAAAATAGTCACTAGGTGCAAAAGGTAAGGCATACACAAGCAAACGGTAATTAAAAAGGTTATCTCCTTGTCTCATTACTGTCGGTGTCCAAGACAGAACAAAAAGGACAGAACTGCGAGATGATTTCCTGATGTGTAGCTAGCGAAAAGGGTCGTTCACGTCGATTCCGGGACTTGTGCTGAAATTGGGTAAACTCGATTGACATTTACAGAACACTTCAAGCACAGTACACTGATTAATCATTTAGCCGCTGTAAAACATATGAATGGTGCAAATAGATCCCGGCCAAGGTGGCTCAGAGCTCACAGCAGTTGTTACCGTGAACCTTAAGAGAATGGAACGCCTGATCCTCGAAAACTGATGGATAACTTGTCACCAACTTGCTGAAGAGATGCATCTGTCTGTGGCAATTGTACACAAAATCATTGACCAACACCACTTGCATATTACAAGAAATTGGCTGGAAGTTATTGCAACCTCCCCCGTACAGCCCTGACCTCAATCGTAGGTTTGAGCCATTACTGGAGTTCTTTGGAGGCCAGCGTTTCAGACCTGAAACAGGCGGTCTAATCATGGCACTGGGGGTACAAATATAAAAGGAGTTTTTACTGTTTAACTGTATTCTGTTGTACTTCAAAATCAAAAGTCCCGGTTTGACTCGAACACCCCTTATATAATACCTATAATAGTCTATAAGTTTCTAATTTTTAAACAGCTATATTTGTATTTATAAATAGTTATAGATATGCGAATATACGAAAGAAAAAAGGATTAAATCTGTTCTGTGTGTGCGCGCGTGTAGAAAGTCCATGAGTCCTAAAGCCTGGTCGTGATTCTCTTTATATAACAGGACCTAATGAGTCAGGCAGTTAGGTAGGCATCCTCTTCAGCAGCGAGTGGCCTCCGGGGGTTCATCGCTCGAGACACGGTGCAGTAAGAATCAAATCGAGCCGGTCTATTTACCCGAGAGCGGAGAGTGATGACCAGCTTGTTGCCCACTGAGCTTCAATAAATCTGGGCACGAAGAGCAGGAGATGAGCAGCCTGATGGAAGCCGCATGGCCATTTATTCAGTCTGAGAAGCGGTTTAGTGGAAGAAACCCGAAAAACACCAAGATGGAGCTTGTTGAAGTGTATAAATATTTACCCCTCATACACACTCACTCAATATACCGAGGTGGAGGAAGGGCGGTGAGGGGAGCAAAGGGTGATAATACAGAAATATAGGGAGTAAACAGAAACGTTCAGAGGCGAAAAACACGCAGCTCTGCTGACAGGAGATGCAATAGACGAGAAATAAAGCACCAAAATCTTCAACGGAAGAGAAAGAACCTCTCTCTCTCACACACACACACACACACACACGTCTGTCTTCCTCTGAGAACACTCAGGCAGCGGGGCGAATTGTGTTTGACTGGCAGAGAGTGGGCTTTCAGTATGCGCACACACACACACGCACACGTGTTGGCAGTTTGGAAAGTATACACACTTGCAAAGAAGTAATGCTACATTCACATGTTTATATTTATATTAGCATAAAGTATTACCTCAGATTTTCTCTCTCTTTCTTTCCGCACACACACACACACACACACACACACACACACAGGTTTTGTATTTTACATTGACTGAAATGTATAAAGTAGGTATAAATTCATATTTAATAGTTTATATTAGCATTAGCATAAATATTACCTCACACTTTTACAATTTATATTTTGGCATATATTTGCATTAGCATAGGCCCTGTAGCTCAGGATCTCTCTCTCTCTCTCTCTCTCTCTCTCACACACACAAACACACACACACACACACACACACACACACACACACATCAAAGAATGTACTTTTAAAACATAAGAAATATATGCTACTGTATGTTCACATTATTTTATACATAGTTCATAAATTAGCATTAGCAGTGGCCTTTACATGTATTGTTTTCTCCCTCTCCACACACACACGCACACACACACACACACACACACACACACACACACACACACACACACACACACACATAAATGACTTCAAAACTTTTTAAAACTTATGAAATAGATTAAAACTTCCATTGCATTCTTTTATATGTAGTTTATATATTAGCATTAGCATATCTTGTCAAGTCCTGTACCTCAGAATGTATTCTCTCTCTCTCTCTCTCTCACACACACACACACACACACACACACACACACACTAATTTCCTTTTAAATAGATGCTCCATTAATTATGTATACATAGTGTATATGTTAGCTTTAGCATATAGTTTACCTCAGGATTTCTCTCTCTCTCTCTCTCTCTCACTCACACATCTACAGTGCGCACACACGCGCGCATACACATGCGTGCGTGCACACGTGCATACACACACACACACACACACACACACACACACACAGTTTAGGCCATGAACACTCAATTGCTGTGTACTCAATAAGTCTATGAGCTTACTCCGCGCACAGGCGGGGTTTCGGGTGTTAGCCGGACGCTAACTGCTAATAAGAGATCTAATCACAGGAGTGTAGACCCTGAGCGTGCGAGTCAATCCAGGCCTAATGCCTCCTTATTGCTGTGAGCTGTCTCGTGTTTGTCCACAGCTTGATCCGGAGCCTCAGCTCGCTTCCCGGACTCGATGCCTGGTGCGAGACGAGCGGCATGACCCCTCCGGGCCTGCTCGTGGTGATGAATAGGCTAGCTGGCTAACGCAGGTAGATTACCCCCATAAGACGGTCTGTTAGTGGAGCGGAGAGCGAGGGAGGAATGGAAGTAGGAAAGGAGGGAGGAAGGAGGGGAGGTTATAAATAACAGATTTATCTCTCTCTCTCTCTTGCTCTGAAGGCTCAAGCACAGCAGGGGCAATAAAGAGGCCGAAGAGAGAGAGATGACAGAGAGAATTATGTCGAGCCCGGTTGTCAATCATAGCACCAAGAGTGTGTATGTGTGTGTGTGTGTGTGTGAGAGAGAGAGAGAGAGAGAGAGAGAGAGAGAGAGTGAGAGAGTGGGAGCATGTGAATAAAAGAGTAAGTGTCTCTGTATGTGTTAATCTGGGCTTGCGCATATGAATTTGTGTGTGTACGTGTGTGTGTGCGTGGGTGTATGTGGATGCACGCCTGGCAGAAGGAAACTCGTAGCAGGATGACAGCCGAGCATAATGCTCTCATCACTCTTCCTCTGCTCGCCGTGACATCAGAAGTGGCCCTGGGCGCCGACGGCGACCGCCGCTTTAGCCGCCAATCTTGCGAAAAAGAAGGAGGGGAAAAAAAAGAACGCCCTAAACTGCAATCCTTCACACTTGCGCTGTATGCATAAAGAGATGAAAAATCACCGCCGTCTTCGTATTGTCTCACTGAGGTGATACACAAATATTAGTTTATATCTACTCCACCTAAGATTGCCTCCCTAAGCAAGACGGATTGAGCGCGGAGACGAAGGGCAATATTCTGCCCAACATATTCAACCCATCTTTTATATGCTGATGTCTCCGAACGCATGCAGGTAGGAGACACCCTTCTTCCGGAGGACGATATAAAGCTAAATAAGAAAAATAAGAACGCCACATAATGCCCTTGATCTTTAATTAGGGGTCAAATTGAACGTTTTAAACTTTTCCTTGCATTTGTGTGCGCTGTCTGATTTTCCTACGCCCATCATTGCTGTTTATTATGCAGGCATGAAAATTAAGGATATGAATCTATTTAAAAAATCTATTTGTTCCAAAGTTCTTAAATAAACTTGATCTGTCTCATTGATCTGTTGTTTCTCTGTTTGTTTTTGCGATGAGGAAGAAGAAGATGGAATCATAAGCAAGGGTAGGGAGAAGTAGAGGAGAGATGAAGAGTAGGTAGGAGAAAAGGGATTTCTGGGTCAGAACTTGTTCTGGTAATTCTTTTTTACCCAGCCAAGTGTAAAACTCATTAGACGTTGCATAATGCCCTTAATCAAATCAATGGCAAAGGCAACTCCGGACTGATGGCTCCTATCAAAACTTACACAAAGCATGGAAAATTTCTCATTTACTTATAAAAATACGCCAAGATGGAGGAATTATCAGCGAAACAGGCTTAATTGCGCTCCGGCTTCTGGATCGATGTGAGCGTGCAGGGGAAAATCAAGAAAGAAGAGTGTTCTGAACAACAGGAAAAGAGTAAAAGTCAATTATAAATCAACATTTTTCTATACACACACATATAGTACTTCAGCCCACCCCTTCAGATTTAGCTTCCCAAGAGTCAGACTTTCTTGCATTTTTAATGTAGTATTGAGGTATAGTTCTCTAGGCTTCCTTAAATACTTTTTGTCTCTCATTTTTAGTCCAGTCCCTGTACCTGGTGATGCTGAATGGTTGGAACAGACGAGATAGGAAATGAGGTTGTTACTGAAGTTGTTACATGAACAACCAATTTTCATTTTTCTTTTTAAAGGCAATTGTAGCCTACCTCAGTAGATGCTTTGTTCCCATTTGTTTAATGTAATCTACATCATTTGATTTAATTTCAAAAACTTGTTTTATAAATTAGAATTTATTAAACAAAGAATTGTATAGTAGGCACCATGTTGGCACAGTGGCTAGGACTGTGGCCTCAAAACTCAAGGGTCAGTGTCAACTTTATGAACATGAGTCCCCCTACAACAGCAAAGAATCTATGGCGACCCACAAGGGCTCGTTTTAGGCCCCCTTTTATTCTTCCTTTACATACAGCTCTCTAAACGTTTTAGATGGAACGTTTTTGATCTGGTGCCAGATCAGAACTTCAAGAGCTTATGCTTAATGGAGTGAGCTCTAAAAAAAAAAATCAGAAATTCGTGTAAATGAATTGAACTCTATGGCGAAGCTTCTACTCTTTATATAAGATATTGGTGATAATAAAATTCAAATATATATAATTTATATTATGCAAAACATAAGGATTTCCACCAGACTTCTGGACTATAAAGTAGTAAAGTATTAGTAGTAAAGACGCACAAAGTAGTTTATATAACAAGAGCGATGTGGACAGACAAAACACACACACACACACACACACACACACACACACACACACACACACACACACACACACACACACACACACAGTGTATTGTTGTAAACAGTCTGTTGTGTTGCTGGGGCTCACTGCGGTAATTAGGGCCCCCTTGCTACAGATGCTGTGTAGCGCATCTATTGCGACGCTAACGTAGCGAGAACTGCACATCTGGGCCTCCACGCACCTCTCTCTTTTGTTAACAGTCAGGCTCTTCATTTTTTACTCTTGACAGCAGTGCTATTCCAGTCATTTACTGGCATCTGCTTAGGGAGAAAAGCAAGCAGAGAAGAAGGAGGGCGTGTGTGTGTGTGTGTGTGTATGTGTGTGTGTGTACAGGGAGGAAGGGAAAAAAAACAGGACGTACTTTAATTAATTGTGGAGAGATTACATGGTTCTTCAAGCATGGAGTTTGTCATCAGAAGCCATTACACACCATCATTAGCTGCTTCTCCACAGTGTCAACAGCAATTTGAAAAGGACTCATAAGTTTGGGAAACAAACAGTGACATACAGTAGAAGCTATGATGGGAGATGGAAGAGTGGAGGGGGACAAATGTCACCGCTTCGTTACACAATTAGCCTCCTGAGAGATCTGTAAAGAGATTTGTCCATCCTGTCACTCACAGGATGACTAGAAACTTCAATCAAGGGTTCATCTGACAAGAGACTGGCCATAAGAGGACTGATGTACTGTTTCAATGCAGGAAGCACTTAATTAGCATTGCACTGCAAGTGTTGGATGTACACATCAACTAAAGACATCCCAGTAACAATGAAATGTCGAGTTTGCTGTTAAAAAAAATCAGGACTGAACGTTGCAATCTTCTGCCTCAATGCAAATTTCTTGTTTGCACAAGTAGAACCTGTGTGTTCAGGGCAGGGGTGAAAGTAGTTGTCAATTCTTACCAGCACTATGCAGCCAAAAAAACATGGAGAATAAACCATGCAGGTAGTAGACAATCCTATAAACCTTGCTACTTTCTCTTTATATTTCCATTTACTCGCTATTTAGAATAGACTCAGCTAAGTAACTGTTCTGGCTGAATCACAAATAGCATTAAACGACATGCTAGTACACTGTGTATGATGTAGAATCCCTTGTTCCACATACCAAGTAGTGCCCTTGAACAGGGGTTACAAAGGGATCTGGGATTCAAACTTGTGTTAGCTTTGTAGCTTGCATGGGCCGTGAACAAAGTGGTGATGTGAGTCACGAACCTGTCAGCGCATTGATGGAAGCTCGCACTCACGTTAACTAGCAATAATCGATGATCGAAACATAACACGGGCGGTTCAGAGGCAATTCGGAATAACTTAAAAGCAAGTACTACAAAGAAAATGTTCTGTTTTAAGGACGTAATGTTATCGAATGTGTTTTCTTGCTGAAAGTGCTTCCGGGACAGGGTTTGAATGTGGGTTTTGGCAGGGAGCTGCCCTCCCCTCTTTCCGGTAAACGATTCAGTGTCAGAATTTTCACCCATGTTTCTGGGGCTTTTGCCATTAAAATTTAAATTGCAATTAAAGCACAATTAAATTTTGTAACCAATCACAGACAAGATAAAATTCTTGTGATCAATCATAAAGCAGAAGGCGGGATTTCCTACTCTCACATTAGTAATCACATTTCTAATCGTTACTTTTTATCATCTTCATTATTAGTATCTATAAATAACTTAATTATACATAGATGTGGTTTAGACTGACAATGAGTTTTAATAATTACTTGTATTATACTAAAACACAATGATTTGAATCCTGGCAATTTGCTGTAGGGTTTTAACCAATCATTATTGGTTTTAACCATATTGCAAAAGGCGATAAATAGTTTTGCAATAATTTTTTTTTTTGCAATTTATTTTTACAAAGAAATAACCAAAAACAGTATTTGTTTATACATATAATAAAACTGTAAAGTTGGCGTGTCTGTAAATTGAAGATATTTGCATAAATACTTATTTGGAGGGAGACGTAAGATGAATAACATAAGACGGTTTTTGAAAATTTTGTCTGTCTGTCTGTTTGGTTGTGCACGCATCACGTACAAACTACTGAACAAATTTGAATGGGGTTTTCACTTATGTATTTGGCCGGACTTGAGATATGTTATAGGCCTTGTTTCATCGCATTCGGCCAACGGGAAGAGAAGATACACACGTGGACAAAATTGTTGGTACCCTTCGGTCAATGAAAAAAAAACTCACAATGGTCACAGAAATAACTTTAATCTGACAAAAGTAACAATAAATAAGAATTCTATGAATGTTAACCAATGAAAGTCGGACATTGCTTTTCAACCATCCTTCAACGGAATTATAAAAAAAAATGAACTCATGGAACAGGCCTGGACAAAAATGATGGTACCCCTAGAAAATACTGAAAATAATGTGACTAAAGGGACATGTTAATTCAAGGTGTGTACACTAATTAGCATCACAGGTGTCTACAATCTTGTAATCAGTCAGTGGGCCTATATATAGGGCTCCAGATATAGATCCAGGCACTGTGTTGTTTGGGGACATGGTATGTACCACACTCAACATGGACCAGAGGAAGCGAAGGAAAGAGTTGTCTCAGGAGATTCGAAAGAAAATTATAGACAAGCATGTTAAAGTTAAAGGCTATAAGACCATCTCCAAGCAGCTAGATGTTCCTGTGACTACAGTTCGACATATTATTCAGAAATTTAAGATCCATGGGACTGTAGCCAACCTCCCTGGACGTGGCCGCAGGAGGAAAATTGATGACAAATCAAAGAGACGGATAATCCGAATTGTAACAAAAGAGCCCAGAAAGACTTCTAAAGAGATACAAGGTGAACTTCATGCTCAAGGAACATCAGTGTCGGATCGCACCATCCGTCGTTGTTTGAGCCAAGGTGGACTACATGGGAGACGACCAAGGAGGACACCATTGTTGAAAACAAATCATAAAAAAGCCAGACTGGAATATGCCAAACTACATGTTGACAAGCCACAAAGTTTCTGGGAGAATGTCTTATGGACAGATGAGACAAAAATTGAACTTTTTGCCAAGGCACACCAGTTCTATGTTCACAGATGTAAAAATGAAGAATATCAAGAAAAGAACACTGTCCCTACTGTGAAACATGGAGGAGGCTCTGTTATGTTCTGGGGCTGCTTTGCTGCATCTGGCACAGGGTGTCTTGAATCTGTGCAGGGTACAATGAAATCTCAAGACTATCAAGGGATTCTAGAGAGAAATGTGCTGGCCAGTGTCAGAAAGCTGGGTCTCAGTCGCAGGTCATGGGTCTTGCAACAGGACAATGACCCAAAACACACAGCTAAAAACACCCAAGAATGGCTAAGAGGAAAACATTGGACTATTCTAAAGTGGCCTTCTATGAGCCCTGACCTCAATCCTATTGAGCATCTTTGGAAGGAGCTGAAACATGCTGTCTGGAAAAGACACCCTTCAAACCGGAAACAACTGGAGCAGCTTGCTCATGAGGAGTGGGCCAAAATACCTGCAGAGAGGTGCAGAAGTCTCATTGACAGTTACAGGAATCGTTTGATTGCAGTGATTGCTTCAAAAGGTTGTGCAACAAACTATTAAGTTAGGGGTACCATCATTTTTGTCCAGGCCTGTTCCATGAGTTTATTTTTTTAAATAATTCCATTGAAGCATGGTTGAAAAGCAATGCCTGACTTTCATTGGTTAACATTCATAGAATTCTTATTTGGTATTACTTTTGTCAGATTAAAGTTATTTCTGTGACCATTGTGAGCTTTTCTTTCATTGACCGAAGGGTACCAACAATTTTGTAAACGTGTGTATGCTACTTTAAAATTGAAATAGAAAACGCTCTTATAAAAAAATCTTTAGACCTTGAACAAATCATTAGTTCATCTCAAAATTAAACAGATAACACCTTTTGATATCTAACCGGCATTTTGATATAAAAGATAATTGTTACAAGGGTTACTGTAAGTTAGATAAACAGGTCTGGCTTTGTGTTCTTCAGAATCATTAACAAAGACTTGTTTTTGTTCTGCATTCCAAATACATAAGAAGCATGTTTAGTCACAGATCCCTATTAACAGCTCTACTTAAAATACAAGTTAGAAGAAAAGCATCTCCATTTCCTCCTTCTCTGTCTCTATTCAGTGGCTCAGGAATGACCCATCTCCTCCGGCTCACGCATCTCCTCCTAGCTCGATCCCCAGACGTTCTTTAATTTTAATTAGCGTTAAAAATAAAGAAATTCAAACGTTTTCCACCATCACAACTCTATCGGCTTCCATTCAGGCCTACTGTAGGAATTGAGCAAAACCGCTGTAGGCCATACTATAAATTACAGCGTGGAATGCGAGGGGCTGAGCACGAACGCAAGAACGTGACAGGGAAACTGAAAATTTCACAAGTACAAATCACAAGGCTTTCAATAACAGTGGGTGTATATAATTTGTAACATTTGGGAAGATATTTATTGTCGAACCTGTTCCGTGTGTCCTGATGACCCTGGTAGGTCCCCTGGAGGCCAGAGCTCATGAGTGATGGCAGTAAATCACAGAGCTGATTTGTAACAATGCAGCAACATGTACTTAAGCTGCCCGTGCGCTCGTTTCTCTCTGAAACTATGCAAACGTTCATGACTCATTCCTCTGCACCTGATCATCCTGCAGGCGGTGCGGTACCTTTTTGCACTTACAGTAAAAAAAAAGAAAAGAGAAGCAATTAATCTTTTTCATTTTCCACTTTAAGAAACATGATATTTCGCTTTAAATGTTTGTAGATTAAATATATTACATCTGATCAGTTTGACGATACAATTCTAAAATACTGTAACCTTGTGACTGTCGAATAATAATGCAAACGAAATGAGTGCTTCAGTTATTATTCTATCTGGGCCAGGATGCAAATGATTAGCAAGTGTTGTGGCAACATGTGAAAACATGGACATTTGTTAGGTTCAGTGATTTCATTCATTCATTTTATTTATATACATCAATTTATCTATCAATGCCGCTTATTCCGTACAGGGTCGAGGGGGCCTGGAGCCTATTCCAGGAGACTTTAGGCATGAAGTGGGGTACACCCTGGACAGGGTCCCAATTTATCGCAGTCAGCCTAATCTGAATGTCTTTGGAGTGTGGGAAGAAACCGGAGTAATTGGAGAAAACACACAGACTCGAAGCCTTCAGCCATCAGTGATTTTATACATAATAAACATGAAAATAATAAGCAGAAATGTACTGTACATTAAATAAATGGAAAGCTAATATAAAGCTAATAAAAATCAAATAATAAGCCAATAAAATTGTTAAAAAACCTACAAATGTATAATATTAAAATTAATGATTTAAGAATATTAATATAATAAGAATATTTTTTATAATGATTTTTTATATTTTTTTATAGAATTGATCCCTTTTTTTTTTGCACGGAACATTATGTCTTGTCCATGAATCAGCCTGAGTTTTAGCCACTCAGTAATTTTTCATTTTTCAAAACTGACATAATGTAAAAGCTTGGCTTATTGTTAGGATTATATCAATTTTTTTCCTCCACACTTTCTATCACATTGCAGGGACTTGTCTGGGAGTTATTGGCACCTCCCCTGTACACTCCTGACCTCGCTCCTACAGTAGGTGTTCCTGGGAGGCCAGTCTTTCAGACGTGAATCAGCCAGTCCGATCATGGCTCCGTTGTACTGAGAAAACTTTCTACCTTGATGGTATGCATGCGTGATTAAAATGCCTGGATAAGTGCATTAGTGAAGCAGGGGATGATATAGAGAAATAAGGGGAGTTTTTACTCTCATAACTGTGTTCTACAAAATGAAACGTCCCGGTTTGACTTGAACATTAATGTTATTATGATTGTGAGTTTGTATTCTAGAAGAGCCACTTTAAATCATTCCTTTTTCAGTCATCACCTGTTGTTAACAATTAGCACATGCTGCGTCTTGAGATTTATTAAAAACACACACACACACACACACTTGAGAGCACATTTGCACAGCTGAGAGTGAACGACTGACAGACAGCAGGGAAGCTAGAGCTGAAGCGAACGCGGCGGGCGCTCCAGGACTACGTGCGATGTGACAGGCAGATCAGGGTTTCACTGTGACTGAGAGACAAAGCCATGTGACTCTGCGACATCGGCACTCTTTAATTGCCAAAGCTAGAAATTAGCGCTCGCGAAGAATGCCATGTGTCTGAGAGAACCGGTGGCCTTTCAGATGTAGAGCAGCTCTGTCACACTTCTGTCTCAGTAGCATAAAAGACTCTCTCTTTATACTATACACACACACACACACACACACACACACACACACACACACACACACACACACAAAACCTGCCACTCCTGCCGAAGTATCTTCAAACACATCTCAACAGCTGTCACATTCTATAAAAACCCAGTCCCGGATTCGTCTAGAAGATTGTACACACACACGCGCGCGGGGGTTGCTCTTTCTAAACACATTCTGACCTGCTTCAAACACTATTGATGTTCATACACATGGCTCAAAGGCAAAGAAGAAGAAGAAGAAGAAGAAAAAAAAAAACGCAAGCGTCTCACTTTTAGCGCTTTAAAGAATCAACTCCCAAATGCGGTATTTGGATCTAGGCTTGTAGTATTAAATTTTCCTTGAGTAGGCATCTATGTGGGCCTACTTAGCATATTAGTGCAGCATTAGTGCCCTTGCTAGCGCTAATCGCTTCCTGGAAGGCGAACGCGTACGAATTCTATTGAGAACAAGAGACTATCGAGTGCAACAAACGTGCAACCCAAGAAAAGCGCTCGAAATGAAGTGGGGGGGGGGGGGGGGGGACAGCAAAAACAACGAGGGATCAATGAACAGCAGTGAATTCCTGTCATCACCAATATGATAAGCAAGTGCTAATTAGCTTAGCATGACCACCCCCCTGTCCTCCTGCTCGGTTTGACCGCTAGCAGGCTAATGTAGCATAATCGCGTGTGAGGCCGGGCGATATTAACCCCGGCCTGACTCCTTCTCCCAGTCAGAGCTGATCGATGGTGAACTATCGCCGGGGGGGGCGCTCACACACACACACACACACTCACGCTCACACACACACACACACTCACGCTCACACCCTGAAGCACCCTAATGGAGCCACATTCAACTCAAAATCAATAGAGGGAGACGAAGTGCAAACCCACAGTCCTGCCTGAGGGAAGAACCAGCAGGGCCAGAACGAAAACGCACACAAATGAACCTTTTCAAAGAGAGTATCTGAGTGATATGTACAAAGAAAAGAATTCGAACTTCTAACTTCTCACATACAAGTTCGGATAAATCAAGCTGTTAACTTTTAACACCAACTTCATCATGTTTATGCGGTCCGCCGCACGCTTTCAGGGCCGGAACCAAACGATGTGCTTCATAATTTCTTATCGAGTTGTAATCACAAACCAATACAATTTGATACAATTTCCAAGTTAAGTAGCATTATATTTAGCTTTAAATTGTGAGGAAAATATTGGAACCTTGTGACTGTCACATGAATAATCATAATAATAATAATAATAATAATAATAATAAAAGCAAAAGGTTCGGCTGCATCAGTGGGTTTTTTTTTTCTCAATATAACAGCATATTATATATTTTTTAAAAGAACCTTTTGTCATTTGCATTTTTCCGTCTTCATCATAGAGTAACATTCCATACATTAAGGATGACTCTTTTAAAACGAGACCTGTCTTGAATTTCAGCAAATGCTTAAGCTTAACTTAGCTAGCTTAAAGTCATCTGCTCAGTCATAAACGAGAAACAAATGACGAACCTTTGTGATCTTTACAAAGCAAATCAAGAATTTTTGCGGTTGGAATTTACATTAGGCAAGACGTTTTTCTAAAATTTTATTCGTATAATAATTTACACAGTGCAAAAATTAACTAATTCAAAAGAGTTACAAAATCCCTTATTGCACTAATTTTACAGCAGAGACGCACTAATCTGATGACCAAAAAACGCAAAATAACTGCAAACAATCTGCATTTTGAAACAACAAATTTATAAAAATGTTCAAAGAATAATAATAAAACTAAGTCAGTAATGTATCCTAGCAGTTCTATGGTAACTGATGAACGATTTGGCGTTAAAAATTTATAGATTATTTTACTACGATTTCTTGTGTATTTTAGCGACAAAAAAAAAAAAACAGTAAAAATAAAAAACAATAAAAAAAACTGAAAAAATGTATAAAACTATTGCATCTACAGAAATATATACTGTAGATCCTACGCCTATAGATGTTCTATACCTTCCTTGCATCTTTCCATCTTTCCTTTCTTCTTTGCTCCCATCTTAGTTTCCTTCTTTCTTCCTTTTCTATCCATTTATCTTTCTTTCTTTCTTATTGCTTTTATCATGTCTCATGTTCATCTTGTGTAAAAGAACAAACCAAAAAAAAAAAGTTTCTTTGCACAAAAAGCATTTGTTTTTTTCGCACCTCCATGCCGTAATTAACAAGAACACGAACACTAAATTGTTTGTAAACCCGAGCATCGTGGAACCTGACTATCAGTGATGAGCTTAGAGCCGAGCGCCGACCGAGTTTCCTTTCTATCTAGGGCGGGAGGCGGCACGAGCCCTTAAAAAGCCGAGCAATTTCCCAGCTCGCTTAATTCCTCTTCACCTCGAGAAGACCTGCTCCGAGGGCAGTGTTGCGTTTAGATTAATTCCGCCTAATACTAATTGGTCCTTGGGCTGAGAGGCCTCGTGGGATTGGCTCCCTGCAGTCCAGTCTGGGGCTGCACTGGAAATCGGAGGCCTGCTGATGAGTAGAACATTTTATCAGCACAAACATACACGCAAACGCCCCCTGGGGCTGAAAGCATACCCGATAATTAACTCGCACACAAACCGTAATTACCGTGTTTACAATCGTCCTCTGTGAGACGAAGAGCCTTAAAAAAGAAAGCTAAAGGAACGGAGAAGAAGAAGAAAGAAAAACACTAATATGATGCAAAAAATATTTCCCTTTTTACCCCTCTCTCTCTCTCGCTCTCTCTGTCTCTGCTACAGTCTCCTAATAAGCTCGGAGGGCTTGTTGTCAGCGTAATGCCCATCACTTATTTATTTTCCAGAGATAGCCCTATTAATTTCCCCCTCGGTTTGAGACGCGCCGCTGTGGACGGATGCGGCGTCCCCGGGGTGCTCCTCAAGGAAAAGACGCAAATGACCCAAATAAAGGAGGCTTTTGAAGGCTGCTGCGAGGCGCCGGCACCATTAAAACTAAATGAAGTGTTTATTAGCCATGCTGACAGCGCTCTCCGCGCAGGCACATCAAGAGCCATTACAGTTAACGTCCTCCCCCTGAAACACGCGGCCCGTTTGTTCAGTTCTGCTGCTGAGGCAAAGCTGAGATTTCTGCTTTGATTCATCTTTACCTGCTCGCCTGTGGATGCTCTCTACTGCTAAGAGTGCATGCACACACACACACGTCTTAAACACAATGACACTATAGCCGTACTGAGTTCTGCTCTATACACATCTTTAGAACATCATTCAACAGGTTGTGTGATCTGTGGAGGTAAAGGAGAGAAAAAAAAAGCAAAAACAAACAAAAACAAGACATCAAACAAACTTTTTTTCTCCTTTTCTATTATTTTTCCTTTTATTTTGTTCTTTTTTATTTTTTCCCATTCCTTCTATACATTTTTGTTTTCCCATTTTTCCTTTCATTATAGCCTCATAAATTAGTTCTTCCATCTATCTATCTATCTATCTATCTATCTATCTTAATTTATTTATTTTACTGCTCTATTTCTTTCTCTTCCCATCCTTAATTATTTTTTTCTCTCTCTCCTCATTCCTTTCCTTTCTTCCTTCAGTCCTTCTTTTTCTTTCTTGCTTTCTCACTCCTTCCATCAGGTCTTGTGTTTGATTTTTCTTACTTTTTCTTCTCCGTTCTTCATCTGCCTTTCTTCTTTCCATATTTCCTTTTATCTTAACCTTCCTTCCTTTTTCCATATTTTGTCCGTCTTTCTTGCTGGCTTTTCTCTTCTTATTCTCTTCACTGATGTTCACTGGTGTTGTCTCATTATCATATTTTTTTTTAGTTTTTCTTGCTTTTATTTTTTATTTTAATTACTTCAATTAATTGTTTTTTTAAATTAATGTTTCCTTCTTGTTCTCGTTCTCTGAATATGGGATTCGTTCATTTGTCCGTTCACACGTTAATCCTTTCTTTCCTTCTTTCCACCTCATCCTCTTGCTTTTTCCTGCTTCTTTACAAATTCCAGTCTTTCTTTCAGAAATTTGAAAATAAAAAAAAAGTTCTGAAAGCATTTCCTGTGAACTCAAGTGTATGACTCCACTATTATAATATTTTTTTTTAATAAAGTTTGAGATAATAATAAATGGGTAGAAAAAAAATCTAATAAAATAAACAAAATAGAAGAAAATGAAGGAAAGCAATTAAAAGGCACTATAACCTGTTTATTTCTCTTCTGCGTTCTTTTAACCTAATAGACTTAACAAGAGCTTGAACTCACGCGCTTTAATACCTGCCACTGAAAGAGGAATATCATTTAGCTCGCATTATTTCCTCATTAATCCTCTCTTTAGATTTTTAATGCCTTACTTACCGCAGGAAGACTTTTATTATTATTATTGTTATTATTTGCCTTAATAACAGCTAAATAAATAAATAAATAAATAACTGTACGAGTAATGGTCTTGATTTGGAGGGGAATTAAAAGAAAGGGAGTACGATGAATGCTGAGAGGAAGGAGAAAGAAAAAAAAACTATAATATGTGACATGAAAAAAATTTTTATGGATTTTTTTTGCCGTAAAATACACAGTTAGTAACCCACCCACCCACACACAGACATCTCTAATTATTTTTCATAACCTGCAGCACTACGCAGTAATAATGTTCCAATCTTGCCCTAACCTGTCTATATTTGACATCTCATACACAAGCACACACACACACACACACACACACACACACCTAATTGCCTAAATCAGGCTCGGAGAGTTACTGCTGTACTGTCGTAAATGAAGCTTTAGTCTAAATTGCAGGCTTTGAGGATGAAGATTGATGTTGGACACAGTGTATTACTGAAGTCTCAAGCTGCAATCACAATCCACTACAATTATCCCTCGCCATTAAGAGCTGCGCTGAGCGTGTCACAATCGGGCCTGGATACTATTAATCACCTGGTGCGAAAGTAGTTAGGGCGTGTCTACTTGTGTCAATCTCCCCGTGTGTGTGTGTGAGAGTGTGTGTGTGTGTGTGTGTGTGTGTGTGTGTGTGTGTGTGTGTGTGTGTGTGTGTGTGTGTGTGTGTGTGTGTGTGTGTGTGTGGGCATATTCAAGAGCGCCTTCTGTATTCATATCGGTTTAAAGCTCCAAATATCCACATCTGTATCCAGGTTCACGCTGCAGAAGACTAACCCGTAATTCCCAAACTCCGACCAGGAAACGCTCCATCACCTCGGAATTCCTACTCAGGAGCTCGGGACGGATTAAGGAAGTGATTTCGAATCGATGATAAATAAATAAAAAAGTACTCAGTTTACTTATGTGAGTTCTACTGTTAATTAATTTAACTATACGGGAAAAAAAATCGTAAATCCATAACTCTGACTAAACACTTTTTGTTTTGTTTTTTTGCACTTTATAGCACAGATGCACGGATGGGGAAGACAGCATCGTTCCGATATCCGACTTAAAACCATTAGAAACATAAAATAAGAAAGGGAGTAAACTGGTAGAAATGTCACTTGCTTTAAATTTCCTCAGCCTCAGCTACGACAGGTGTTCGAGTCAAACTGGGACTCTGAAATGAAATGTCTTGTGAATGAGTAAAAGCAAAGACATTTGCAAAAGACTTTACCGGGAGGAGACTCTTAGCAGCAGTAAAACATTTGAACGATGCAAACGTTTTTAAAGAAGAGGCAGCATGTGGCTCGGAGCCCAATGCAGTCCTACGAGTGGAACTTGAAAATCGACGGATACTTCGCCTCCAACTTGCAAGAGCCACATCAGGCAGGGGGAACTGTACATTTTATTCAAATAGAAGGCTCCTAATATCATGAATTACTGAATATTAAATGCACTATTATTATTATTATTATTATTATTATTATTATTGTTATTGTTATGATGAAAGTAAAAACTACTTTATTTCTCTATATAATCCCCTGCTACTGTACACTAATGCAGTTATCCCAGTGTTTCACTAGTGCATGAACATCATGAAGGTATAAAGTTTTCTCAGTACACCGGAGCCAAGACCGAACCCCCTGATTCACGTCTGAAACACCGGCCTCCCAGGAACTCCTGTAATGGCCCGAACATACAGTACGGAAATGGCTTGGACTATACAGAGACCTGATGTGGCGATGACTCCCTGCCCAGTTCCTGTCGTGTGCCAGTGGTGCTGGTGAATGATTGATTGTGTGTACAGTTTCCACACACAGATGAGTCTTTGATAAGTAATCTGAGGTCAATTATTCAATCTG